>CABFPE010000045.1:824382-842415 GCA_900660155.1 Hofstenia miamia
TATATATATATATATATATATATATATATATTTATATATATCAGCGGCTTTGTCAGGTTCTTTTCAAATTGGTAACTTGAACATTTAGTTAGAAACGGTTTTTTTGCTCCGGTATCACAACAATACATACATTTACATGCACAGATATCAATGCATATGTGCGACAAATGTATTAATCTAAGCCTCTTAGAACACCCATTCGGGCAGTGGCTTGGACTGAAAATGATCTTTTGAAATATGACAGTATCAAATTTGTGCAGTCAGCTATGAGCCAGTGTGAGCAACTATTTGGCTCTAAGTTTAGTGATGTTAATGAATGTTCTGTAAATAGATAATAAAATTGATAAAATAATATTTTACAGTGATAATCAATACAAATATTAAAGCATGAGCATGTCAGGGAAGCATTTTGATTCCAAACAAGCATAATCATAAAATTGGAGCATGAATAAAATTTTAGTCAACAAGAGTAACAATGTNGTATATATAAGCTATATTTGAATACCGAATATTGCGAGGCTACGCATGAATTGGATAAAATCTATTGAACATTAGCAAACATTTTAACCAATCGAATTAGAATAATTTGTTACCGTTTATAAAAGCTGATTAGCATAATTATTTTTCAAAATGGAAGAAAGTTATAATAGTACATTCCTTCCTTTAGAACAGCAACCTCGATTTCTTCTATCAAACTACCTAAACATAGTTAATGGCCTGGTCGGTGTAACTGGGATTGTGTTGAATATATTCACTTTTTTAACATGCAGTCAACTTGAGAAGCGAAACAAAACTTCATTCACAACCATTATGCAAATGCTAGCACTTTGGGACGGAATGAGCTGTGCAAATTTTGGCATAAGAACTGGCATTATCAGACCAATGGGTATGTAACAGTTTCTAAGACGAAGTGACCTCTTCTAAGCAAATCTAAGAGAATCCAAATTCATTTAATAATGTTTAGTGAATGATTTTCTTGTAAATTGCATACACTCAGCATTGTATGACATATTCCTAGATTTCGAACTCACGTATACGGTAGATTCATTTAAAAAAACTTAATATTAACTAAATTATGAAAGATATTCACAACTTGATCGGTCAGATTATATTAGATTAACACAAGTTGTTTCTTCTATTTTACGATTTCTTCTTAAGTAATAAAGCAGATCATCGTGAATTGTAATTCACATATACATGTATGGTAACAAAGAATATGCTAATAATGTTTTTAGCTTAAATTATGTCTGTATAAAGAAATATTTAAGGGAAATCAAAAGTTTATTTCTTGAGGATACGAAATATTTAGTAATATTTTAGACTACATTCTTTGTAAAATACCTCAAATTTGGTTAAAATATTGTAATTTTCACAATTTCTTCAAAAGTAATATTTGATATTTTTACATCCATATCAAATTTTAGTTTAAATTTTGTCAATTTTCTAAAGGTAAAATGCTACCCTAATAATCATGCATTCCACCGCTGTAAGAGTCGTATACTCATAGTCCTATATTCAAAATACTATTTGTATTAAGCTAATTTAATTCCCCCCAAAAGAATTCATGTCATATGAAATGTTTCAAAACTAGAATTAAAAGACTTCTTTAAAATTTTACGTATATTTGCAATTACTGAACTGTTTAAATATAGAAAAATTGTGATAATCTTTCCAAACAAAAAAATGAGTCAACGTTATTCTTATACTCAAATATATTGAAAGTATTTTATAAAAATTAAAATGAGGCAACAAATTCACTTTTGTCTGTTTTCAATCCACGAAGCAACTAAAAGGACAAAATGTTGTGGTATATATATTTTCAGCGATTAGTCTAAATTGTAAAAACTAAAAATTTTTAAGGATAATATACTCGATCCAATCTCACAAGATTTTTTGAGAGTCAGAAATATTAATCCTCAAAAAAATTTCTCATTATTTAAAGAGTATTCATTCATTTTCAATGCAAATAAATCCAAAATGCGTAGACTTTTTGAAAACATTCTTTTCGACATCTAAAATTATTCAAGTAGCAGCAAAAATCTGCTTTCTTAAAAATTTCTACTGAATCATTTAATCAAAACTTACGTAATTTCAACGCTTTCCAGATTTTTCTGGACCAATAATTTTAATATGATACATATTAGAGAAAATATTAAATAAAATTCTTTTTAGGTGTCAATATCCAACATCTGAGTACAACATTGTGCAAGATGACGTTCTTCATAAATATGTGTACATCCTTAGGCGCAGTTTGGTTTGTGGTGTTGCTTACATGTGAACGGGTAATCTGTATCAAATACCCAATATTTTATAAGTCTTATGGTAGTGTAAAAAATGCATATAAGGTAGGCATTATAGTATCAACAATAGCCGTTATTCTTTCCATTCCAAATGGATATTATTTCTCATTAAATAACGGATTTTGTAGAGCGTTTGTAAATCGGCCATTCTATGAAATTTATACAGGCAATGTTCACTATGGACTTAAGCTTATTCTGCCATCTTCTATTGTAATTAATGGAAATTTTGTGATCATCCATGCATTATACAGTTGGAGTAAACAGAGAAACGGCCAGAATGTAGACGTTAGTATTGTATTACTTCTTTTTGTTATTTCTGCTACATTCCTAATCTCTCTGACTGTATCAAGTATTCTACAAGTATATTCCTCCTACTATGGTCATGTATTACCAGAAGATATTGCAAATATATACTTACAATATGCTATTGCAAACCATTTCCATTTGGTCAACTGCTCTGTGAACTTTATTTTTTACATCATTTCTACAAAATGCTTTCGAGAAAAATTTTTTTCTTTGATTTTCTGCAGGAAATGACTTACAATTTGCATAGAGATATTAATAACAACTATTTAATCTAAGCATGGATACATTTATTCATTGCATAAAAAGTAAATAATTATGTATTTAGTTTTAAATAAAGTCTTTCCTTGTTAAAATATGTTTCCCATTTTATCATGTTCAGAAATGCTTCAAGATCAAGCTTTTATTAAAAACTAATGTGTTGCTAAAAAGTTTCATTATTAACTTGTCATGTGCTAAGTTAACTAATTTGAATAGCAAAAATATTATTTTATTTTAGAAAATAACATTACATATATTGCTTAAAATTAACTTAGTGGATTGTGAAAAAAAATTACTATTAGCTAAATCTAATTTTGGATTTTTAGTTTTTTGTTAATTGTAGTTTATGAATACAGGAAATTATTATTTGAGCTCGTGCATATTAGTTTTATTCATGTGTAGAATATATGTTTACTTCTATGTCTATATCTAATTTTGTTATACGTTTTCACCATTATTTATACTTTTCTTTAATTAAATGAAATAAATTTTGCTAATATAAACAGATCTTCTTTTAATCCTCTTATAGCATTGTTAAATTTCATATTTTTAGTTTATGCTTGCAAATAAATATTGAATTAAATGCTATACATACGCTAAACACCGCTTAAATAGTCATTCTTGTTTCGAAAGTTTTAGCATTTTGATACAGTATACTTTTAATACTCATTTTACTAAGTGGGACGAAAGACAATATTTTAAGCAATTATAAAAGGGTCATGAACAAAATATTGAAATAAAGATATTTTGTCACTAAGGTGCGAAACAACTTTGTTTAATTGCCTAAAACTTCCACTATAAGATGAATTTCTTTTCATAATTGGATAACAACAATATGCTTGGATAAATTAGGTTAATCAATTACATGTAAATGTTGCCTTTGTCTTTAATACTATAAGCAGAATGTCCCACCCACACTTCTTTTTATTTTTAGAAACTTAACAATTATATTCATTATTGTTGAAATCTCTTGTCATGGGCATACCTGTAAACTTTAGGCAAATTCTTATAAACAAAAAAATTGAAAAAATTATCATTTCCAACTGAATTCTTTAAAGAGCTGACTAATCGTCTTCAATGGATAACAAGAACATTAATTAATTAAAATTGAAAAGCTTTTAAATGTTACAATATCGCACTTACGATTTAAATATAGTGATGAGGAACAATTTGCTATTGTATCTTGCGATAGTAATTGAATGCTAACCTAAAATAATCATATATAATATAAATTCAAAACTATCATTTTCAAAAATCAGTTTTCAGAATTGATTTTGATTGCTTATATCAAAAAAATTTCGGTAAAGATATAAAAATTAGAAACTAAGGTCGGGAAGGGAATTATTTAGGATCAATTTTTTCAATACTCTTAAGGTTTTCGTGGGGCTTCACCTCATTTTTGATCACTTAGTTGATCATGAATAGATCCCCCTCATCCGATATTTGAAGTACGCCCTTGGTGCTGTCTATTGGCAGGTTTGCAAACTATATTCAATGTATTTATTCAAACTTTTGCGTAGCGATTGGTGTTCAGAAGATAACAGCCATGCGTTTTTGACGGCTTTACATTTCCTTGGCGTTGCATGAAAAATGCTTCTATTGAGGACACACACAGAATTAAAGTTCTCATTAATTTTGTTCCATAGTATTTCATATTCCCAGTTCAGCGATATCCTTTAATATCTATTATTATCCACTACACAACAATTTTCATATTTATCGTCTGCACAATTTTGATAATTTTCAGAAATATTACTTGAAATTTTTTCATTTATTTCTATATTGCTAAGTCCATTAGGTCGTCATTCTAAGCTATTTTTAAATAAGATTTTGGCGACATTTCCACTTAGCGACATATTCATCAAAATGAGTTCTTTGTTTTGCATAGCATTACATGTAACCCATCCAGGAAATATGACAAGAAACCTTGTTTTGTTTCATGTTGATCCAATATAATAAAACACACCAAAAATAATACCCGTGATGTTAATATTTTCTTCAATTATAAATCATGGTGTAAAAAGTGGCTTATTACGTTTCGAAGAACAATTGAAATTAGTTAATCTGGCCAATTAATTTTCAAAGCTGTGACATACTCTTAAAATTAGTTGGGTATTCAAACATTCAGAAATAGGTATAAATTATCGGAATGCTCATATTTAGTGTTTCACAAACCTTCATCAATAATTGTATAAAAAATTCTGCTAATTGATGCACAAGTTTAATCTGTTCCAGAAATCTACATCTCATGGATATGAAATATAAAATCCTACAAAGGTCAAAATCAGATGAAATGTTTTCAGAAAATTTGTGTTAAAGTTAGATCTTGAATTACATGTCTTTAATGAAGTGGGGTGTCACGATGGACAACTTACTGACATTTCATGAAAAGGGAGAATTTGGAGAGGTTGACTTATACAGTAAAAAAATAAGGAACTTTAATGTATTTGCGTTTGCTTGCGAATTTAAAAAACGCATTTTTGAAAATATTGCAGCAATGGCGGAAAGAATGCTTAGGAAATTTATAATAATTTGTTTTGCAATGGAAAATTTTGAACATTTTTTCAAAGCCTAGAAAGTGTATGTTGCTACCAAATAAAAAGCTATTGGTGTTATTTGTTCTTCACTGCTAAATAATGCATTTTTAGATCCAACTTTTTAAAATAAGTATTCATGCGAGTTTTTTAGAATCTTCTGCAGCATAACTAGCATTCATTATATACTTTATAGCCTATAATATATATATTAGTACATTGTGAGTTTTACCATTTTAAAATTCGTGATTCAAAAAACTTTAAATTTTTTCTCATTTTACTGAAATCAATGCAATACAAATTTCATTCAGTAGAGGGCGAACAAAATTTAAATTTCAATTCACTTACTATACGAAATATTTCAGTGGGAAAAGTTTTCACCGCACGATGGTGTACGAAAAACGTTTCTAAGTGGTGTTTTAGCCCTGTTTATTAGGCTTTTTACATGCGCCTTTTATTGGGATGGGGGGTGCCCCTACTTATTTTCTATAAGAATAATCGAATCAGTTTTCTTTACTGATTTACCATTAAATACGCATATTGATATTGCATATTGCTAATTTTTTTGAAATATGCCATTTCTTATAAGATCATATAGATAAAGTGAATCGATGAATTTGTACTACCCTTTTATCTCTGATACAAATTATACTGCAGAATACCTTTATTCACCTGTGCTAACCAAATTTTTGCATAAAAATTGCGTAATGGGGAATAATATGAGCTAAATATGAAACAAAAAAACTAAATTATGCTCCTACTAACCCTGACAAGATGTTCATAACATCTTTGAGCAATGATATAGACACAATTTTGTCAGAGAATGGATAACTCAAAACTTTATACAATAAAATTTTGCCATGAGCGTTCGGCTAATTACATTTTTTCAAGATAGGTGGTAGGACCGCGCTTTAAATCCCTATTCCCAATAAAAATTGTCTTAATAAATGCCATAACGATGTTTTAAGAGATTTCACAAAATGAGTCTGAATTTTACATCGTTTCCAAATCTTTCTGCACCGGCAAGAATACGGCTTGTAGTGCTGTTTATTTTAAAATCAATTATTTGATAGATCTGGGGGCAATTTGAATTTTATTTACCTTGAGATTAACAAAATATATGGATCAATGTGCTCGTTGCAAAAATTTGTAACACATAATATAAGTTATTGAATTGACATGAATCTAAATAAATATTATTCAATATTGTATACATTAATATATTAAAAAACAGGGTTGCTCTTTTTAAGAAAGTGATTTAATCAAAGAAAAAACATGTTTAAAACATCTCGAAAAAACAGCAATGTTCTTAAGTTTTTTTTCAAATAAATGGTACTTGGTAAATGCTTTTTACATGTCCAAATAATTTACACATTGCGCTTTGCAGCACAAAATTTAAGCAAAACCGTCATCTGTATCGGTGCATGTTTTTTGAGCAGAATTTTGGCAGCACTATCAAGTATCGGTATAAATATTTTATAATTTTTAAAAAAAGTATTTAAGATGTTTGAAATTTCGCTTAGAAATATATAATTAACATAAAATATTCATAATGCATATCTGAATACATTAATCAGTATTACGGCGTTATCTACTATGGAGAATGTGCAAATCCAAACGTAAAAAGCATAGAAACATGTTTCTTTCTCAAAAAAACAATATTTCTCAAACATTCCAGCAATATTTTTTGAATTCTTCAAAGCACAAGTTGATATAGAAAAAAATTTTTTAGAGGAGACCCAATGTTGAAAAAATGCTAAGTGCATAATTGGGTATTATGATGGGCACAAACTATTGAATTTTCACTTTTTGAAATTCATCATTTGCACGGACTTCACCATTATCTACTGATGTCAAAGAATGGAAAAATGACATTTGTGCAATTTTTCAAGATTCAGCACAAATTTTTTCAATTTTCAAGTTACGTTTTAATAATAGCTTTTAGTGTTTTTAGGAGATTTTTGCATTATGCTCTGCAAAATAGACAAATTTTTAGTGCATTTTTAATGGCATAAGATTAAGCAAATTTCAAAATGTACTGAGCTTTGATGTGTCACACAAATATGTTTTCAAAAGTAAATACTCCATTTTAAAATGTACATAAATTACAAACAAATAAATGTTTTGTCTGATAGTTGATAACCATTGTCTTCACTAAGAATTGTTTTTGTTCTTGAAAAACAACAATTAGATGCGAACTGAATCAAAAAATTAACATTTCATTCATGAAATCTATATAAACTTACAAGAATTCGAGGAATATCCATTCACATCCTCCAAAAACAGTCTCGTGTGAATCTTGACATAAACGTCATTAGTGGGGCCAATGACATTATGGACTGTTAACGTATTACGATTCCCCTTGTCCTTTGGTAATGTAGGTTGTGTATGTTTATATCTGCGAGTCTAAAGGACGCGTAAAATAATTTAATTTATCGTCATTACTTCCAAATGATATTGCATTTTATCCAGTTTATCATACCCGACAGAACCTGCTCCATGAACTTACCCGACCCGAATCCCAATTATTGCACCTAACCCGACCCGATGTCCTGTCGGGTAAAGTTGGGTATCCGATGCCCATCTATGCTCCCAATATCTCAGGTGTATAAACTAGATGATATAAATATTTTTAATTAACCAAGAAACATTAAAGTATTACTTATATGCATACAAAGCTATAATAATACACTTTAAAAGCCCTTATAACTGATCCCCATGCATGATATTACAGCAATAACTTTTGTGATTTCGATTCTGAGCAACAGCATTATGCTGAAAAAATTACCTGTAGTATAAGTATTAAATTTTTTTAATGTTTGAGAAAACACTTTCAGTTTTATAATGACCATCATATTTGATGTGAATTTTTGCAGTTTCTTTCTAATAAATTAATTTCAAAGAAAAACCTCTCTATATACTCTCATTTGGCCTCATCTATGAAAGCTTCGTTCCAATTTTTCTGCATTGCATATGCATATTTTCAAAGCAATTGTTTCTCTATGATTTTTGAAACATAGAACCAATTTTTTTCATAAATTTCCTGTATGCTCAAATCAATACCATTTTGCAACATTATGATCTCTATCTCTTAAGCAACAAAAAAATTGAACATTTAAAGATTACGTGAATTTACTGGTT
Organism: Hofstenia miamia; assembly: GCA_900660155.1. Taxonomy (NCBI): domain Eukaryota; kingdom Metazoa; phylum Xenacoelomorpha; order Acoela; family Hofsteniidae; genus Hofstenia; species Hofstenia miamia. The sequence continues at coordinate 832,922 of CABFPE010000045.1, forward strand.
AGGGTAGTTATCCAGGATTCCATTTACATTATGCCATTTTCAAAAATGTAACTAAATTAATTTTTGAAGAAAATGATGTTTTGAAATAGGTGTTTAGAAAAATGGTAATGCAAGATTTTCAAAAAATGATCCTTGCAAGAGCTACACATAATTATTAGTATACGAATCAATGATAAATAACATGTAGCACACATTGTAGGCCTGCACTTTGATATTAATGTAAGGAAATGCAAATATTTTGCAAAAAAGTTTATTTAATAAAAAAATGCTCTGCTGTATGTTTTTAATAGGTATGAAACTATTATTGTATAAACTACAAATGCAATGTTATTTATTATTTAACTCGAAACTTTTAAAATCACTTCTGATTAATTTAGAAATTTGCACATTAAAATATATCTGTTTAAGTTAACCACCAGTGACTATATCCAAGAGAAGATACAACGGTCTAAGCAACGTTATTTTTTCCCCAAATTACAACAACACCAGAAGCGTTGTTATGAAAGAAGTATTTTTACTAGGTCAGTGAAAATAAACAGAGAAAAGTTGGTAAACTGATGTCATGGTGTCAGTCATTAATGGTAAAAACAAAATTTCTATATGCTTGACTAAAAGTTCAAATAACTCTTTTCAGCCTATTGGTTTAATTTAATAAACTTCAAATTTTTGGAAGTTGAATTTCTTAATTTTACTCATGAAATTACATGTCAAATCTACAAGAATTTGCTTGAAAATGTTGGGCCACATGAATGCTTAAGACTAGATTATAGTAAATGCTGTAGGCCATGTCACAAATAATAAAATACTATATTGCAATTTTACAAATTTCATGAAAATTTAAGCATTGACTAAAAATGAATTCCTTCTCTCCACACTTAGAGATAAGAAACGGCCACTTCAAATCTATAATTTCATTGTTTTTATCTTTAACATTTACAAGTTTTTTGAGTAACTTTCCTTTATTGAATTCAAAAATATTTAAATAATCATTTGCCTTAGCTGCAACAAGAAGATTTCCGCCCAAAAATCCAACCCCATAATATACCTCATCTACCTTACCAAAAGAGCGCAAAACCGTTTTCTTATTCAGAGAATACAATACTATCTCACTAAATCCTCCAAACGCAATGTGATCACCATCTTCATGTACAGTCATGTATGCAGGAGATATTGGTAATCTTGACATCTCATATTCATCGGTTTTCACACAATATTTGTAAATATAATAGAATCTTGTAGTAAAAATCAAGTACTGACTGCAAGGAGTAGAACAAATTATTTTAATACTGTCGACATTACAAGACGAAACTAGAAAGGATTTAGCTGTGGTAAGCTCTTTATCCACTTCTATTAACTTATCAGTCACGTCTTTATTACAGTAACATAAAACCACTAAGCTATTATTTGGCAATAACGCCAAATAGTTCCTGCTGAATTTGTATCTGCAGTTGCCAATGCAAAATTCCTTTGTTTTTCCATCAGATGTAGTTCGCATCAACATGGTTTCGTCATTGTGCTGTCTCAGTGTAAAAATTGAATCTGTTTCTTTATCATATAAAACATCAAGGAGTTCTCTTTCATTGGACACAATGTGAAAAAGCAAGTTAGCTTCTGATTCGATCTGCATAAATGTTTACGATATCTAAAAATATTAGATTGACATAAATATTTTATCCAACATGTACAATGTGAAATAATATCATGTAGATATATAGTGGGAAATCAGTGGCTCATAAGAAGAAATACTAAAATTTAAAATTTTCAGGTAAAATGAAAATTGCTTGATTTAAATTTAAAACATTAATAGACTTGTCTTGGTCCTTCAATTTGTGAAATATGGTTAAAACAAAAACATTCTACAATGACCTTGTGACAATACTCTCTATAATTCTCTACAATGAGATGACCAGAAGAACCTTTGCAGGATTGCTTTGAAAATTAGGTTGCAAAAGCTTTTTGATTTGATGGAGCGGCACTGCCTAAAATCCAAGTTTAACTTCTCCTATGTAAATTCTCTGCGAATCACTCGATGATTTCTCGTTAAATTCATGAGATCATTAATTTTAGCCTTATTTTGTCAATGTACATAATGTCACACTTAAGGTCCTTGAAGGAAATCTGTGTTGTAATTAGAGTTCATTGGATGAAACAGATCTGTTTTGAACAATTCCAACTTAGTCCCCGACTAATATTCAAAGCTTTTATTTATAGAGGCATACCCACTTGTGTCTGCATACGCAATTGAAGTGTCTTAGAAATTGTGAATTTCTTCCTAATTTAGAAAAAACTGTAATTCAGAACAAGCATGTGTCTATGCATTCTGCAAGATGCTTAACTCATCGCGTCTTGAAAAAACGTGAAATAACTGCTAGAACAAGATGAGCTCGGGATTTATTTAGGAAAACAAATGTATGATGTACATCAGAAGCACTTTCGATACTACTCTATAATTCCCGGATTCGTTTCTTTTCTACTGGTGATGTTATAAGTAGAGTAAGAATCATCAATGCTCTTCTTTTGGCTTCAATAAATTTTTTTTAAAAGATGAATAATACAAAACAGTGCTCTAAAGATTTTCATTAATCATAGAAGCCTATCAAAATAATATAAAATGTAATGGAAAGGGTTATGGAATGAAAACCAACTTAAAATTGAATATTAATGAGATTCCATAAACAATGTGATCAAATTGTATATTAAATTTATATATTCAACTTCTACAAATTCATTGATCACATTTGAATGTTCATTAAAACTTATAGATGCTTGAATAAATCTTCTAGATTAGAAACTTAGGGCAAAATATTTAACTGGCTTCGATTTCACCAATATTTTATTGTCACAATCATTCAAAGCAACTCTTGAGGTGATCAATATGATTACATCCATCTTCATTCTGAATCCTTTCTCAAAATCAGGAAACTTCTCATCTGTTGTAGTAGATCAAACTAAGGTTTGTTGTTTTAAATCTGAATACAATTTGATGTTAAAAAATGTGGTCAAACAAGTGTCTCATTTTTCATATTATGATTTCACTTTGCCTTTGTAATTAAGTTTACTGTAGAAATTGCAGGTCTTCATTATTTTGATCTGATCCATGTATATAATCGGCTTATTTTTGTACTGCAAATCTCCAGGTCGTGATGAAAGTTTAACTTATTGCTATTCTAAAAATGCAATGATTTGTCAAGGTTGCAACATATATTAGATATGTTGCATGTGCAAAAATTCAAATGCAGCTTTTGCCTCTTCCCTCTTCTATTCTGGAGGGATCCTCATTCATCAGGCTTGTTTCTGATGTCATCAAATATGTCAAAACTTTAGAGATAATATGTGTACATCCTGTAACAAAAAAATTGACTTAGCAAAAATTCAATTTACAAAGAAACAGATGAACATATTTACAAACAGAAAAGTGTGAAAAATATCAAAATGAATAGGCTATCAACACATGATTTAAATCTTTCCAAACTTTCTGTTGTTTGCTAAGCATTTGGATAAACGCAGAGAAATATCGTTCATCACATTTCTACATAACACTAGCGATATCTCATGTTGCGAATTTTGGATTTTTTTGACCAATTTCGCCTTCATAAGTAGATATTAATTTTCCAAGAAGATCTTGAGGATAGTCAACACGCCTTCCACCGAATTAATGTATGGAGAACTTGGTCATCACTACAAAAATATTTTGTTTCATGGGAGTTGTAAGAGGTAAGGCCATAAGGCATTTGCATATGGAACAAACTCCAACACTAGTTCGCAATATTTTTTACTATTAATAGTTCATTCGGGATAATTTTCAAATAAAATCCCGAATATGACCGTGCGTCTCAAACCATAACTTTTGGACATCATTTTAGGACTTTTTCATAGACCTTTGCTACTGACTTTTGCAACAAGCCTTGATCTTGGTTCGATGCAGCTGATAAAATACACGCATTTGTAAGAAAATTGTCCTGAAAATTGTGGGTTGGCCAAGTTTCTGTAAACTCCGCTATCTTAAAACGTGCAAATCTATAATATTTAGTACAATTTTTAGCAGTTTCTTCTTTATACCCGATCTTAAACGAACCACTGTCGAATGGTGAAAAGGAAGTTCGAGTCCTTTCTTTAAACTTTTGAGCAATGTCTCTTCTAGAAAAATGGGATTTTTCAAATCTAAATTTGTCAATCTGTACTTTTCAAATTCATAGGACGGCCACTTTAAGCCTTTCTTTTGAGTTATCTGCCACGTTCCAGAACCTTACATTTCTGTAGAAGACAGTTTTTGACATGTCTGATCCTGTGTGTAAATAACTAGAATCATAGGTGATGTTGTGCTGCAAAAATTCTGTCTTGTTTGCTATGCATGACTAATTAGAACACGAGAAAAAACTGGTATTTCGCGGATTTTTTTTTAAATATAAATTCAATTATCATCGTTTGTCACGGAATCATATGCTCAACTAATCCTACTCTGATCATTTTCCTGTGAGGGCAATACAACATAAGATATTAACGGAAAACAAAACTCCTAGCAGTACCATTTCTTAAGATATATATATATATATATATATATATATGGTATTATTAGTTATAAATTTTACTTGGCGTCTATTACTAAAATCACAGTTTAAAATAGAGTATGATATGAACAAGTGTAAATTGCACAAAAGTAAATATCTTGTTCCTAGATAAAAGCATTTGAATAGTCCTATAATGTTTGAAATCGACGATTTTATCCATTTTTTCGCATTTTGCCTGTCTCATTCGCGGACTAAGCTTCATGAATGAAATGCCAAGAAAAGCTTTAGGAAATGCTCTATCAGAGGGCCTCAATTTCATTGAAATCGGCCAAATAGGTACTTAGATATAAAAACACAATGCTTCTGAAGTGTGACACACAAAATTATCGCATTAATCTATAGAAAATATTCAAAACTTTCTCCGTATTTAAAAACTTAGCAGCAAAAATTTCAGTGTACACATCATTGCAATTTTGTGGATACACATTTTTGTTAAATTTAATTTAAAGCGTGATACTATTGGCAATTAGCATCTATTTTTACAAACTTAAGCATTACCTGTTCTAAGGAAATAATTAGTTAAGTAAACAATGCGTTACTTATATATTTAGTTATATAGGAAGTTGTGTAGTGAATGAATAACAGTTACAACAAAGTTGCAATCCACATTATAACAGTTACTCTTTGAATTGCTCGACCCATAAGTTTTTTTATGAGCTTGGCTTGGTCTAGCCCGTTGTCCAACATTGAGCAGACTTTCAGAATGCTTATTTATTTACTTAGAAAAATATATCTTAGTCAATGAGACAGTTTTGGTGTAATAATAGCTTCCCAAATATTCAGTAAATTGTGGGCATCTGAGAGAATTAGGTTTGACTAGGCGCTTATAATTTTGGGTTGTGTACATCTAAGAACGATTTGTTTGTGCAGTCACGTACTAGTGCAATTTCTCCCAAAAAAAGAATATTTTTACCTATCCATTTAATTCTCTTGTATTGTCGAATTCTGGGAAAACTATATTCTAGCGTCAGCTCTTATCATTGAAAATTTATCAAAAAAAGAAGATTAAACTCTCTATACTAATTTAACTCTTGTTAACACAATGTATTTTAATTAATCCACATAAACTTTCATACAGAAACATTTATTCTGTAACAAACGAAATATAGCTTTATTCAACTAGTATTTAACTAGTACAGATACCACAATTGTGTTTGATTTGCCACAATTATTCAAAGAACTTAAGACAAACAATCAAATTCTAAATTGTTGAAGTAATATATTGCTTTAAACTATTTAACATAACTTATGTGAGAAAAAAAACAACGCTTATAAAAGTGACTTTATTTTAAAAGCAACTGATTAGTAATAAGCAAAATGTACCAAACAAATATACTACAAACTTAGTAGGGTTAAATTTTTTAGAAATTTGGAACTAATTTTCTTAGCAATCTGACAGCAAAACTTTAGAGACCAATCTGACAACAACATGACAACCAACTTTACAACAACTAATTCAACAGCAATTCAGACAGAGGTTTGTGCTCACTTTTCGATAGACTAGTCTCACCAACCGATGAACGGCACCACTGATTGATTTACCAACCGACTAACTGAATGTCTGAAAATCTCTAATTTTTGTGTCCCTATTTATGCGCTACGTCCTGACTCTTTTTGCAATTGGATGGGGTTCCATTGATGCCATATTTTGCAAATAAGCTTCTGAATTTACATTGGTCCAACGGTCACGACATGGAGGAGACCTTCCATGGGGGAAATTTGTTTCGATCAGCTTCCTATCTGCAAATATAATTCTAGAAAGTCGAATTAAGGTGGTGTTTTCGTTCGAATTGGCTTCACCAGTGGTGAACTGATCAAGGACGGATCCAGAAATAAATCTCTGGAGTTTCAGGAAAAATGTTGTGTGGTTTGTACCTGGTTTATACCGTCCCTCGTGATTACAAATAAATACAATGCTACAATCACATCATCTGTGGAAGTCCACAATTTTCTGTGAACACCAAGAATTGTAAAATGTTGGAATCTCTCTTCAGTCATTGTTGTCTGCATCAACGATAGCAATAAATTGAATTCTGGCTCAGCTATAGTAACACCCATAGTACAAATAGTATAAATAAATTTTTGAAAGAGCCACGGATTAGCAGCAATGAGTGCATCTAACCTAGTGGTTCTAAACATTTTGTTAGCGATGGACCACTTTTCCTCTTAATTTTTTAGTTAGAACCCCTCGCAAAAAATTTGCAATAAAATAGTAAAGGAATGATTAATATTAAAGGTATAGTAAAGTAAATGATTATGCTTATTTTTACGGAAAACTAAACTAAGATGTCATTGTTCTTTTCTTCTACTTATTGATATAAAAATAGAACAGCTGTGTGAATATTTTTACTCTTAGCATTTTAAAATAGGGCACAATCTCTATAAAAATTTCAATCTCAGTAATGAAAACTGTTTTGAACTAGAAAAGCTCTATGGACCCCCAATTCGCTATTTTTGTCCATGAAGCCTCAGTGAGGTTACATAGACCCCAAGGTCTGTCTGGAAGCCGGTTAAGAACCACTGATTTAGCCCGTTGTTGTGGAGCCTATCTTGATCGACAGTTAACCACATGGTTTTCCAAATCATAAAGTTTGTTTTAATTTCACTTTGGGTAGAATAACTAAGCAATGGTAAATATGATTCAATTAGGGGCTGAACGGATTCACACTTAACATTGTTTTTGATTATGTGTGATGACATAATGTATACCACTATTTGAGATATTTGCTGCTGAAGTCCAAACCGTGAAGACAAATCTGATGATGTGGCATCAATGAGTGAAAATAGACCTTAAATTTGTAATGGTCTTCGTTTTCATTGGATGGAGAATTTGCACGGGGGACATTTTTTGACAGTTATTATAATAGTTAGCCAAATTTGCATTAATTTAATTGGTTCGTGCCTAAGGTTTCCTAGCACATTCCTGGTTTAGGCCTGAATTTTCGACCGATGTTCAGCACTGTGATAAATCAGGACAAAGAGAATTGGGCATTATCAGCCGCTCAGACATTCTATAAAGAATTCATGCTTTAGAATCATTACATTTTGCAATGGCGTCTTGATATACTTTCGATATTTTGGCACTTTGGTTACAAAATCATAACTTTTCGAATAGTGTGATAACTTCGAAAACCAGATATTATCTGGGACTGCTTCGGGACTAAGTTTGTCCCATTCATGATTCAAGTTATACAGTGGTTTACTTTACAAACTTTCTTTGAGTGTAGGAAACGGCACCAATTTTTTCACTATTCATTAAAATTTCCCCAATCCAAATGAATTACCTCATATACATGTGCTTTATCTGACAAGCATAAATTTCTATGTACTGTACAAGTACATGTATTTATTGATAACCGCAAAAATGAAAATCCCTAGAATTTCTCAAACTAAAAGAATGATAATCTGTAATAAACAATTCGAGGGGGTCTTGTGACCTATGAGATCCCCCTTCAAATCCGCCACTGGAAATGATTCTGAATACTAATTCCGAATGTATTGGATTTTTAAAGCTAAAAGGAAAATAATCGATAACTTAATAAGAATAAATGACATTCGAAAATTTCTAGTGATCTAAACTCAGCCTACAATTTCACCAAATTTAATAATTTTACATTTTAAAATAATAAAATTTATTAGCACACACAACAAATAGTATGCCAACAAATTTTTTGACCCGCCTAGTCGTACACTGCCGTAAAGGAGATTAAAGTAGACTTAATTGGATTTTGCTTAGTTCGTCGTACACTGAGATAAAGTACGGTAAAGTAAACCAGAGAATTTTATAATTGCATTTTACTTTATTTAAGACCTCGTACAACTACGGTAAGCTAAAGTAAAGAAAAATAATTGTTTAATAGATATAAATAATTAAATACAACCCAATTTAATTTGAAAAATTGCAATTTGCAAATATTTGAATGCATTTTGATTTAGTTATGATATGCATCCTAGAGGCATTTTGTAATTTAATAAATAAATTAATTTAAAATTTAATAAATATTAATGTGATATATACTAAGACTCCCAAATAGCAAGCCATTAATGGACCGACAATGGGTCATTGAAGCTGCCATTTATGGCCATTATTGGCCATTATTGGGCCTTTTTATTAATGGCATTTTTATTATATATAAAGCACCAACTTTATATATCAAAGAAGTTCAAACATTGCTGTTTGAACAAACACAAGCCCAACAAAGGGCAGAAGGAAATCCTTGATATCCTGACAAGCATTTTCAAAACAAACATCTATTGAGCACTTGAAAGAATGCCTGGTTTATAAATGATTACAAGAAACATATAAATCTGCGAAATTTAAATTTTCAAATTAAGTCAATTTTGAAATACTACTTTTAGAAATCGTGAAAAATCTCTTCTGATCAATCATAACTTTTTTATATTATATTTAATTTCAAGACGTCCAAATCTGCATGAATAAATTATTTTGAAAATTCACTTAACAGGTATATTATAATTTTTTACAAATTCAAAATTTCAAGAAAGCTTTTCGCAAATCCTTTTTTTACATGAAAAGGATCTAGGAATCAAAATAATGAAGTGAGTTCTATTTGCAAGCATCTGTTCATTGATTATTCATTAATAAGGTTGCCACTGGTGGCATCAGTTGTCACAAGTCCCACATTTTCAAACTAGCAGTCCACTGATGATGTCCAATATTATATTATGAGTCATAATTCGTAATTTACTATAAATTTCTTCAACTAAGAGCACCGTTGGTAGTGTGTATAGCATAATATCCCAACGATTGAACACCTTGCTGCAAATGATTGAATTCATAATACAGCGCTCATAAAAACAAGAGATGGCATACTAGATTGTGTTATCAACTACTGAAGGGTAAGTAATTTCATTTTTTATGAAATTAAATTTGATAAGGCAAAGTTCTAAATTACTATAATTAGC
>CABFPE010000045.1:844436-854983 GCA_900660155.1 Hofstenia miamia
ATATATATATATATATATATATATAAACTAAAAATCTAAATTCATCAGCAAATATTAACACAGATATATATAATATTAATAATAATAATATTAATAATAAGAATAATAATAACTATAATAATAAAAGATTAATATTTATCTTGTGGATTTTTACAAAATGTATTCAAATTTGTATTTAAAATACATATGGATTTCACAGTGTTCTTCTGTAACAAATTGACTGAATAAGAGTGACTTTAAACCATTTTGAATAGATTTGAAATTATTGCAAGATCCAAGATTCCATGGTAACGATTTAAAACTGCAGTACCAGCAAGCGAAAACGATCTTTTACCATAAGAAGTTTTAAATCTCGGAATGCTTAGAAGATATAAATAATTAGATCTGTCGTAGTGAAATTCATTATTGACAAAGAAAGACGATTACGAATATATCTAAGAGCCAAGTTGTTTATGCAATTTTATTAGTTATAAAAATTTAATTGGTAACCAATGTAGAGATATTAAAATAGGTGTAATATAATCCTTGCTTTTTAAACAGAAAATTATACGAGCAGAGCCATATAGGATTAACTGAACTATTCGTATTTTGTGAATCGGGCAGACCATAAAGAATCCTTGAAATTAAAATCTAACCATTATCTTAGTGTTTTCTAATGCAAGAAGTCTACGTATTAATTTGATATTACGCAAATGATATTTACAATAATTGGGATCTTTTTTGCTCTCTCCCTGCACTAACAGTATTTTCATAGAACATGGAATGTTTGCATTGAAAACATATGCTTAGTCCCTGTAAATTTTTCAGCCATAACCCTAACCTAAATTCAAATTTTTTATAGACAAAAACCCTAAACCAAAATAAAAAACCTATAGTTCTATTTTTTTATAGACCTAAACCCTAAGCAAAAGTCTGAAATTCATGTTTCCTAAACCTAAAACCTAAATTCCTAGCCTAAGTATAAATCCTTATTTTTTATAGACCAGAACCCTAAACCAAAAAATTACTATTTTTATGCACGCAAACCTTAAGCCAAAGGGTCACAAATCCATGTTTCTTAAATCTAATAGCTAAATTTTGATTATTTCATAGATCTAAACTTGAACCAAAATCACCAATCCTGTTTTCTGTTTCCAATGCAAAAATTCTATGCTCTATGAAAACAATGTTAGTGCGGGAGAATAAAAAATGTCCCAATGCTTGCATATAGATTTAATATGTGTTTCTAGTTTATGGAATTCGTCCACTAAACGTCCGATATTTTCAATGGCTTAATTTTATAGCGATTCAGCACTTATTTGGGAGTCTTAGTAAAATTAAAATTTAGAATGAAAATGAAGTTTTGAAATCTAAAGTCATGAGATAACTTGCTATCAAGAGTTTTGAGCCAATCGCAGTTGATTCATATTTGGAAGTAGATGCCTTTTAATTTAATTGATGAAAACTTTGTCTACATTTCAAGTACTAGGAAACTCACAGCTAAAGAAATGCTTACACTTTGATTCAGGGTTGGAGTGCTCTTCATACGAGAACAAAGAATATTAAAATGTTAATTATAGAAAAAAATTTTCAATTTAAATACACAAATATTTTCAAATAATGTCGTATGACCAAAACTATTAAACAGGTGGAATTGATTAAAAAAGTTGCTGCTTTTCTTATTATTAGATCATAGATATTCCCAAGCAAACACTAACTCTTAGCTAATCCTCAAAGTCCTTGAACATACCAGGGCCTACTAAATACACGGCCATGTGAACTGTTAAATGTTATTTCGAAGACTGGTAATTTAGCTATTGAATCTTGCAATTCTTGAATGCCTCGTTAATTTTTAAATATGAAATTTAGTTTTCATCCCATGACACTGTAAAGTGGTCCACCTAAAGCTATTTTAGTAAATGTTCTTGGAATGTAAACTATTACACAAAAATTGTATTCTGCGTGAAAAGCTTAGTATATTCACAATTTTTTCTAAAAATTTATTGAAACATTTCTGAAATATTGGTCTTCAAATCTTACGCATGACTCATTAAATTGCTAATTGCGATGCAAATTTTATCATTTTAATGGGATTTGTACAGGATTATACATATATACTGGGGTGATGACTTGTTACATCAGTTAAACATTTTAACAACTTCAGATATTGTGAGAAATTGCATTTAAGTAGAAATACATAACATATACAACATTTTCACAACTAATGAAAGTAAATTTGTTACCAGGATAGTGCAAATTTCACAAATTGTCATTGATTTATTTCTGCAAACTGGCAAAAATTTATACAAAATTCTTGCGTTTTACAATAATTTTTACAATATTATTTTTGTTCATTTGGATATTGCAAACTTTAAGGTGATTCTTAGAAAAATATGTCAACTAAACATATATCAAAATGCAACTCTATAGAAATTTTGCGTATTCCTTGCAGCAGTTTTTTATACTCCCTGGTGCTTTCTCAGAATTCATGAACTAATAAAGATATCCAAAATCAGAAGACACTAGCAAATAGCGTAGTGTGTTTTTCTTCACATATCATCCAACATTCACCTGGTTCACCATGTTTAATAACATGGCTCAGTAGCAAATATCTTCTATATTCGCTACCGTACAGATTAATGAGGCTTAAAGAACCGGTCTATTGAAAGAGAAATAGTTGGGTATAATTATTGCTCTCATAGATTTCAGATTTGAAACGTAGTTTAAATCCGATGTGTACAGCGCTATAAAATTTCTGGGTTAGAGTTTGTGTCTGTGTCCAGGATTTATATGGCACCACTCAATATGAAAATCTGTCAAATCACATTCAATACAATTGTGTTTCAATGACTCAACTCGTGCACGCTCACAGCACAGGTTGTAGAGTTTGTTTATAAGAAGTTTGGGTTAACTTTACTTCAACTTTTACCCTTCAAGTCAGAAAATGCACAAGATTGAGTTTTGGTATGAATTTCGGGTTTGGTTTAAAATAAAACCTTTGATTGTGCTGATTTTACGCCTGTTTAAAGCAATTGGGCGTGCCTTGGATCTGGGTCCGGACGCAGTTTCATCTCTGATGGGGTTGGTCTTCTTGATTATTTGAACCTTATTTATGGAGTTATGGAAACATTGTGACTGAATTATAAAAATCACTATACCTATCAAAATTAGTTAATATCTCGAAATATTACAAGTACAGCAATACTTTTTATATTAGTGAAAAAGGGCATACAAATAAGGATGACCATAATTACCAACAACATTTGAAAACAAAAAATCATAGCATTTTTAGATTTGCTGCAAACATCACGATAAAATCTACTGCTTCAAATTTATATCTTAGAGATTCTAAAATATTTAAAATTTTATTGATAAAGGCAGGACCCGGAGCAAAATATGACCTATAAGTAAACTGAAAAAGTAATGATAACAAAGTCTCTGTTATAATAATTTGGGTTTCGCTCCTTATTTACTTATTGTACAACAGCATATATCTGTGCATGGAATATTGTTGGGAAGTTATATAGCTTGCAAAATATACATATAATTATATCATTTTGCTCGACAAATAATTATAGATAATTGTATATAATTGCATCACAACAGCTTAAGATATCAATTCTAAATCCAAAAAGCACTTTCAGTAAGTATATACATTGCAATCTGAGAATATTATACATATATTAAGCATTTTAAAGAGAATGATAGATTTTTAGAAATCATTTAGTATCTTAACATATCTTTATGCAAATTTAAAAAGTTAAAGGTTTAAAAAGAAATATTAAACTTCAAAGTATCTTTAAGCCAGTATAAAATAGATCAGTGTTTTGAAAACCCATCTAATACTTTAAAGTATTTTTTAGTTTCTTTAAAGAGAACGATTGCTTCAAAAACTTTAAGGTATAAACGAGGGAATTATTGGAACTTACAAGATTTTGTCCTTATACTGAAAGTCTTTATTAATTATGACACCCAAATATTCAACTATATCAGTTGGTGCAGTTAGTGGCGTGCTCTCAGAAACGGAAATGGTGCAATTTGGTATAAGTTGTTTTGATTCTCTTGGTGTGAAGACACTAAACTGGGTTTTCTCTTTATTCATTGTTAATCTATTTTCGCTGAAGTAGATCATCAGTTTATCAATGTTTCTCTGCAGGTTCTTAGTAGCAATTATTGGACTTGCATCCCTGTTTATTAAACATATGTCATCAGCATACTGTCAATAAAATGGTTTAATATATCACTTATGTAAAGGTTGAACAGAATAGGACCTAAGACAGTGCCTTGTGGGACTCTTCTGTTGATTGTGATGTAAACAGAATAAATATTATCAATTCGTACACGTTGAAATTTGTCGGATCTCCTTTTTCATATGAAGAAATTGAACGGCTAAAAATTTGAAGTCATTTGACGTCCTCTTCACATCGCTCAGCACTTCGATTCCACTTTTTTACCTGCAATTTGTATATTTTTATTGTAGTGGTAGACATATTCGATATTTCTTAAATGTCATTTGTTGTGCAGGTAAACGCAAGTCTTAGCCTCTACATGGATACAACATTTTTGCTCTATCATTTTTTCTAATGGGGTCCCTGAGTCAAAATATTTCTACACTTTTTCAAAGGGAAATGCCGGTTTTTTGAATATTTGGCCTAATTCTGTTGGGTATATAGACACGTATCTTAGCTTCAAAATCAATAAAAAAAATTTTGCACTAACTATTATTAAGGCGATATATGGAGAGAGCCCACTAAAATTTTTAAAAAATTGATGACGTCATCAAATGCAGTTTTTCTGATTCAAAATCAAAAAATGGGGCTCCTAAGCCAAAATATTACTTCTATATAGCTTTCCAAAGGGAAATATCGGTTTTTAGAATGCTTGAATTAAATCCGTTGTTAAATTTTAAACATCTTGAATTGTCGTTCGTTTTGTCTTTTACTTGACACATAAAGGATTCAAATGAATCAAATTTCAATTAAACATGATCCTACAAATGATTTTGCCGTCAATATTTTGCATTGAACATTTCAATCATGTTCAGTATGAATTCATTAGAATATAGGAAGCCTGCTGCTGAAATTACTAATATTATTTAATTTAATACTTTTTTTAATCTCCATTATTTATATTGAATCGTGCAAAATGTGCATATAATTAAAAGCCTTTACAAACATGTATATATTTAAGATGTATTTAATATTTTTATCGAAATAAACAGTATAAGAAACTACATTTATTGCTTGTTAATTTTTTCTAATCTTGAAATTTCGACTGATTTTAGTTATTTCAAGCTAATATATAATTTAATGACTGGTGGATTTATAGCCTAATTTCATTTTTTGAAAGTACTAACAAAATTCTTATTGCTAAAAATCACTGATGGTATTAATTACATTTAATTGGAATAATATTAATTCCAAAATTTCAAATAAAACCTTGCGTTTTTAGTAAAGAAATACAGAATTATACATATTTGTTCATTGAATTATAGCTTTACCTAACCTAGCAAAACAGTATATTTGTAATAATTCTTAGCATTTTGTTTTCCAGGTCGTATTAAAAAACTCTTCCATGTTCTTAATTAATATTGATTCTGTTTTTCCATTCACTGTCTATTCTCCTAAATTTTAGTAACCACTAATTACTCAACTCAACTTCATCCCAACCCAACAATTACTTGTACAAGCCGAGCAGTGGGGCTGAGCAAGGTACAAATATTAAATAACATACTAAGTAACAAAGAGTACTTTTAAGTTTCAATTATAAAATTTATGAAGGTTTTTCTGAAATTGCAATTTTAGGATGACAACTGCCTTTCGCTTGCGTCGCCACTGGGTACTATACCATTATGTACGATATTATTAATACTATAATTGTATGGTAGAAAAAATATTTATGGTCATAGATATCAAACTTAAAAATATGGCCGTAATTGGAATCCATAAATTTATTGTTGCATATGCAGTAATTATATTGAGTTTCAAGAAAATTTTAAAGTTGAATGTCATGTAGCTTATCTTTATAACAATTCCATGGCTAAATATTTATTTTACATTATTTTGAACAAAAAACAACACTTCTATAGAATTACAATTTGTAAGTGCTGCAAAACTTTAGTAAGCAGCTTTAGTTGATAGAAAAGAAAACAAATAATAAAGACGATTAATTTGTTTCCATTTTCAAAGTTTGTTGCCTAACAAAGCGAGTTGTATTGGAAAACAAACAAAAATTTTTTAATTTTAAAATTTGTTTCTGAATGTTTCAAAATCGATGTGTAACCCAGTTAATTGCTTGTGATATCAGTACAATTTCATATGATATAAAAATAGTTACCTGTGAATTTCTAACTGTTATTTTTTTCTAGCAACCTTAAACGCCATTTTGTAGCCCTAACCGCCACAGATTTTTTAGAACGCAAAACTAAATAAAAAAATTTCAACAATAATAACAAAAATATACAAAGTCTTTGAAACAAAATATATTAAAGGCGTCTTTCGATGTTTGAGTAGCACTGAATTCATTCATTGATCAGGGTCAATTAGAAAAATTTTTCAGACAGAAGAAAATGATACCAGAAAATCATAGTCATTTTCGGTTATAAACGTAACCGTCCTAAATTGTAAAATTTTGATCGTAACCGCGGTTAAATCCATAACCTCACAGTTCTATCAGTTGTTTAATGGGACTGTGCGATCTCGCTGAAGCATGCTAGTGGTTGTTCAAGTTTACAATAACCTGAACCCACATTATAATTCAGTTCAGATACATGTTACAATAAATTTAGTTTAAACTGCTAAGTAAGTGAATATAATACAATTTATGAATGATTTTGATCCTGACCTCAGCAAAGGCTATTTCAATTACATTTCTAGTATTTCACTTAATTTCAGTTCCCTTCCTGTTCAAAATCGAATTAAAATTAAATAATTTACGGTCATAATATAAATGTATGTATGGCGATGACATATGGAAAAACTCATGCAATAAACTGTTATGCATCAAAAACTTTTTGTAGATAACTTATTAATCGCGGTGTCGTTAAATATTAAAAATGTATATATGCACATACAGTATTGAAACTGGAATTAGAAACAAATGTTAGATGTCATTAACGACATTGGTGTGATAACTTAAACAATATCATTTGACATTAAATAATTTTTGTTTTTTTATTCGCTATGATTTGTGTGATTCATTATAAATTTGATTGTTAATGTATTTTGCAACTGTTCTGAAAATTAAATTCAGTGATGGAGTGTCCATCCCCTTTTAAGCTTCTCAAATTTTGTTAATTCAAAAAAATTAAAATTAAGGTCGTGTTTAAGGTCTATTTTCAAAAATTTGTCACATCACTCTATAATATATTTCTTTTTGTATTTTGAATATTTTGTACTGCATTAAGAATATCTTTACATGAATGTGCATTTCCAAAATTTCGATTAATTTTTTCATCCCATAAGAAATATGCATCTGGAAATGGAATGGATAAGAAACTTCCATGTCCCTATGCAATCCTAATAATATGTGGTATAGCAATAAGTGTATTATTTGTGTTTTGAACTAAATAACTGGTAATTATTAAATATATTAAGCAATCTTACTCATATTAATTGCACTAATTTATAGAATGGTGGAAATATTGTTGAAAAATACTCATAGTTTTATAATTTCGGCAAATCCTTGTAAATCATTTTTAATCAAATTGGTTGATAATTTTGCCAATCAAAAAGTGTTTTATAAATTTTGTACACTTTAAATATGCAAAATTGTACACCGCGACTTATTGCTGCGATTGAAAAACTTTAACTTAAAAAAACGTTTGTAATATATGAAAATATAGCTATCAAATTGTAAAGGTAGAAAAATCGGTAAATATATTTTGAAAATGGAAAAAGTATTAGAAATGAAGACTTTGGAGTAGTGTTTTGGAGCACGAATTGCGGCGGTGCAAGTACACACAATATTTTTTAACGGCAAAGCATTACATTGGAGATCAGTTTGGGAAATTTCACAAATTATATGGTTTTTTACAACACACTTATTGTCGTTTAGGTTTTTCATTAAGATTTATAAAATGCATATTGTTCTGTAGATAATCGGGAATTGATGTTCTAAATAAATGCAGACACATTTTGAATTAAGAATTAGTTTTAAAAATTTAAATTTAAGAAACAATTAAAAAATCGATCAAACAGACCCTATCAATCTTGGCTACTAGTCATGAAGAAAAAAGTCGTGCACTATAGAGTCCCTATAGAGTCCAGGAATGGTACAAAACTACCCTGGGTACGGATATAGGCTTTGTACCCGGTCACTTTGATTTTGGTAAGACGCAGTTGAAACGTTTTATTATTTATCACAAAATCAATATTATTTGAAACTTTATAATATAGTATATGAAAAGTTCATTAAATTTTCAGCCGTGTTAACATGTAATTTGAGATTAATATAATTCTGTCACTTTAAAAATCTATGCCAGTCACTTTTTTCCATGGTCTATGTTGGGAATGGTTCAGAGTAGGGTCCAGATCGGGTACTCTGATGTGCAGTAAAGTCCGGGTTTGGGCAGAACAATTGTACCAACCAATGTACTATGCCATCTTCATATATAGGTCTGATGTGAACCCCGTGGAGATCTCATGGGAATCTCACAATAACTTTCGTTGGCATCGGTCCAAACTGACTTCACGTACAATTCTTTCTTTTGGTTCGACTTTTTCAGAAGTTCTTTAAAAAACATTTTTCAAATATTTTCAATAATAAAGCATTTTTGTTAATTAATGTTTGATCAAATTGAAAGAAGTTTATTAACAATTTTCAAAAAGGCTATATTGTTGGGAATAAACGGCAAATATTGATTTCCATAAAAACACGTGTTGTAAGATATTCTTAATCTACTTCCTATTTAGGTGCGGCATTGGCAGTGTTGAAGTGATCCAGTTAAAGTATTGATTAAATCAAACAAAACAGATTATTATGCACACTAAGCAATAAAGATTTTGTAAACTGCATATTTTTAAAATACATTTTTGAATTCTATATATTGATTTGCGGCAAATAAATTTGTGCAATCATTAAACTCCCATCTGTTTATCCGTATTTAAATTCTAATTCTAAGCCTACATATATTTTCAAACATACATTTAGTAAGATTCGTAATTTTTAAAAACTTGCTGTAATAGAATCAATACATTAGTCACCAGAAAATAAATCATCCTATAACAATAAGAAAAGAAGTAAATTTCACAATTTTAATTTATCCGCTAGAGAGCGAATAAATAACATTTTAAATTTTATTCAAGTTTGGAATTGAAATTACGGCAAGTAAATAGCGCATATTCCGTTAGAGGGCTCAAAATATTCTTAAATGAATTTCTTCATGTGTAAAAACAGGTGTTATCAGGCGCGTACCTAGCAATTTATAAGGGGGGGTCGTAATTTTCGGAAAAGGGCATATCTATTCTTTTTTTACAAAAAATGAAAAAGTTATTTTTCTAGTGATGTGCATATTAACAATCATGGTCAGTAATGTAATACATATAATATAAAATATGAAAACTTTATAACACCACGCACGTGGAATAACAAATATGGTTTATTAGGGGTGTAACTTTAATTCCAAAAAGGGCAGGTCATCTAAAAAGGTACGCGCCTGGTTATATCCGCTTTTTTAGCATTCGAGGATAACTATTAGTAAAATTGCATAGTTATATACAAATGTTAAATATTCTGAAAAATACTTGAGGTACTTTTTTAAAATGAATATATGCACTCCATTTCTTCCTGCAGACACAGAAGTTTCTAAGCTATTTACTATTTTAATTACCTCACGTTCATTGATGTAATGAAAACTAAACGTGTGCTTAATTTCTAGTATTTCATTCTCGAACTGCATTTTCTTATCCATATCTTTAAATACTTTGTTCGTAGTAACTGCTATGGACGCTATGTCAGTGATTTCATTACTATCAATTTTTATTTTCTGAATTTTGCATTCTATGTCATTTTTCTAATTCATAAACTTATTTAAGAAGGTCCATTTATTCTTTGCATGTGTTAGCTTTTCTAGAATTTGTGCTACTATTTATTGTTGGAAATGCAATCCCTCACTCCTTAAAAAGTCAAAAGACATCTATAAAATGCTTGTTATGGAAAGGGTTTGTATTAACACAGACCGAAAACAATCACTTTAATAGTTTTTGGGATTATACATTAGCATTGCAGAAGCCTTTTGAAAAATTTTAAGTATCCAAGGAGCTTTTTTGAACGCATCTATAAAAAATCTTTCCATCCATTCAGAGCAGGCACTTCAAGTAAGTCTTTCAAGTATTCAATTTATAAAAATCCATTTTTAAAATAATATTTTAAAGAAATAATGTTGGCAAAATTTAGTTATAGCTATATGAGTTAATGGTGCTACCTGAGCCGGATTAAAGCTTTGCAGAGCTAGCCATTTAAAAATGCGGGCCCCTCCCTCATAATAAATTTAAATATAATAATGATTTTTCAAAATAACTATACCCTAATTACTTCTATACATACAATCAACAATCTATATATATATA
>CABFPE010000045.1:874300-887777 GCA_900660155.1 Hofstenia miamia
TTTAATATTTTTTGGCAAAAATTAGGCCTGATTAGACCGGTATATTCTTGCCGGCCTTAATAATTATTCTAGGCCGGCATGTTGCCGGCGAAAAAACGTCTGGGCCGGGACACAGGCGGCCCCTTCCAACTCTGGTGTAAACACCTTATCGTGTATATTACCAATAATAAAGAGATTGTAAGTTCAACGGTAATTATTGACTATATAGTGGTTGGATTTGGAAGTAAGTTCCCTGTTTGTTTCAATGCGCTGTAATGTACTTCACCAAGAGCCAAAAAGAAATATTTTTTTGTATATACTAGCATGGAGTCGTTTTGTCACATTGAGACTACTCAAATATGCAATGTGTAGAAAATAAACAGAATTGTTTCAAGAATTTTTCAATTAATGTTATTCAGTGCTTAGAAATATAATTTTTTATTAATTTAATTTATATAACATATTTTTTTGATTTCATTATTTAAAATTAGTAAAGGTTGAGTGTTTAAAACACCCAACAAAATTTTGGGTAAATGGAATAATTTTCCTTCATAACTACACGATTTAATCAGCCTGATTAAATCGTGTAGCTAAGCCGGAGCAAGTTTAAATTCCCCAATTTCCCGACAAAGTCGGGCCGATTAAATCGTGTAGTTAAGACAGGCCTTAATTCATGTTCGCTTAATTCAATTCTATAAAAGTAAAAGTTAGTAAATTACAGAAATAGCGGAATTTTCAAAAAGCTATAATTTGAAAAATTTGCAAAGACAAGTAAGGTTAAAATTAATCAGCTTTGCCTCGTTTTACATTGAATTTTGCACAACTGTTGTGAAGCTGTTCTACGCGATAAGGATATTGCATCATCTCTTTTTTTGATCGAAAAGATTTTTTGATAAAGAAATAACTTATATTCATCTTATTATTGATTATTGAACTTAGTCATTTTGTACAACATATAACGTTACTTACAATTAATCTTGAAGCAAGTTTAGTTACCGTTGCCAAAAATTGTCAGGGTGTTATTATGCTCGAAATTAATGCAACACAAGAATAGTGTAGATTTAATCGTGGAACCATTTAAATTTGGAAAATATGTTGCCATGCTAATCGTTCTCTGATGTGCCCCACATTTTTTCTTATTGATCTCGTTAGAGATGAGCTAGTGTGAATAGTACCACAGTAGTGGGTTAAAGATTTGTAGTGGCCCGCGATAGGGCTCAGAATTTTGTGGTGATGAACGAATCGGAAATTTCAAACACTAAATGTTTGATGGTAGAACTAAAGCTGTAAGCTTCCTTAGAGAAAATGTTTGTAAATAAAAAAGTTAACTATTTTCCCACATAATGCACATCTCAAGCATATAACTCAGTATGCAATGACTAAATTGTCAGCAGTTTGTCTATTTTTAGAATATATAATAAGGATTTTAGTAAGCGAATTTGGTTAAACAAGTTAATTTACAAATATTTATTCTTAGAGAAATCTATTCAAAAACTGACAATATCTGATCTCATTTTCCAAAGTTCAATAGTTCACAAAATGTAGAAGATCAATATTGAAGGTACTTTAAATGAATATAGACATCAACGTACAATCACCTGATTTAAAAGAATGCGGAATATTTATTAAAAGAATGACATCTATAAATGCATTGTGTTTACAAATCCCACTTAAAACAATGAAAATATACACTGTACCACAAAGATTTTATGCAACCGGTTTTTTTAATGAGATTTTACACGGAATTTAACTGAAATAAATGAATCAATTTTGATTGGTTTGTTTCTGACACATCATATAATTTCGTAGGCGCATACATTTAATATTTCTCTTGATTTAAAAATCATGTGAATACTAAGTTGGTGATTAGAGCAAATAAATCTTAATGCACATTGCTTGGCTTTAATAAGCTTTTCTTTTTATTGTTTATAAGCAGTAAAACCTGCAATGTAAAACAGTCAGATACATTTATTTAGTGAAATGAAATATTTAAATATTAAATGGCTTGTCATTATAAAACTGTTCGTCATAGATCATTTTCAGTTTCGACATTAGTCTTTCAAAACCTTTCAGTTCCATATAGGCCTAAGGAAGTATTTACAAAAGTGATTTAAATTTATGCATATGTTTTATTTAANAATGTAGAAGATCAATATTGAAGGTACTTTAACAACCTCTAAATATTTTGAAAAGATCTAAAACTGGATAAGTTTATAGAAAATAATTGAATTAAGTGTAAATTTTTAAAATTTCTTAAAAATTGTATTTCTAAATTATACTTGTTCCAACTATATACGATAAATCACAATAATAATTGGTTGCTATACACTAGTAAATTCGTTGAATATCCAATAATGTTGTAAAATTTCATATTATGCTGTATAAAAATTAAAAACCGTTGAAATTCACAGCAAGGAAGAGTGTTAAAATGCAATATTAGCTAATATTTATAGATTTTTTCACCTATTCATTTGTATTTTTTCCTGAATTTAACGGAAACAAAGATTCCTATGACGTTTGGATTAAATGCAAGTACAAAACAAAGGCTAGATTTTACAAATTCATTTATATAGTTTATGTACCTTGTAAAACTTAGGTTTGTGAGGAGCCAGTGTTTCCTACATCTTTTGGAATATTTGGAAGTTCCTTGTGCTGATTAACTGTTCCGAACAAGTAGAGCAAAATTGGAAGCAATAATAATGAATGAAATAATCCGAAACCAACTATTGCGGTAAACATTTTGGCGAATGTTGTAAAATAATATGATTTGGCAAAGATCATAGTAGGTAGAAATGGCAGAAATGTTGAGAATCCACCTCTTGCTACAGGTGGTCCCATCTCAATTAAGGCTTTGATTGCTCTCTCTTTATTTGTTCCACTAGCATTGATGAAGGCTAGCACAATGTGAGTGCAATGATCTATTGAAAATCCTATTGACAGGATCATTATAATGCTAGTGGCAACTTCTAGCTTTAATCCGAAGTAGTATATCATGCCCATTAAATCTGTACTCGTCATTAAAACTGAAATTCCAACACAAACTGAAGCCTTTACATCCCCAACAAATATTAAAATTCCCATGAAGCAGAAAAAAGCGACAATAGTAATATTTTTTATGAATTCTGTGTTTAGAGCCTCAAAAAACTCCATCCATGAAAACATTCCATGAAATGCTTCAAACGCAAAAGCCCGAAATGATGCATTTTTAGTCACTTCTTGTAATTGACTTATAGTATTTACATAAAGACTGACATCTGTTGTATCCCTTAAACTAATTTGGAAGAATCCCGAAACTTTGCACTTTGGATGCTGTCTCCATGAGGGAGGAAACTGAGTCAGATACATGTTTCCTATACCACACAATTCATTATCAATAGTAGATTTCAATCCAAGATAACATTGCAGTGCATTTAAGAAAAAAGAATCTGAAATGTCTGGTAGTGTGGGGAAGGCGTTGAGCCAAAACACTGAATTGTTCCTGACATTGTTTGTTGATATTACTTTATCATGCAATACCCTTAGCGATTCGCGCATATTTTGTTGACAAATGTCAACGTCACGAAAAAATATTTTTACCTCTTCTTTTGGATTCCGTTCATACAATTCATATGATAATTCCAAGTAGTGCTTCGCAAATGAATCGTCAGTAAAGAGGTACTTTAAATAGTCAGCATTGCTAAAATCTGATTTCACATTTACCACTCCGAAAACACCAATTCCAAGAATCATTACTGCAATGACCATAACAAGAATTCTAACAAGCAAATGCTGAAATAGGAAATTTGCCATTAGGTGAAATATTGAAGCAGTATAGCTTTTAGACTTATAGGGTTGTTCATCTGGGCTGTTGTTACAAAGCTTATCTTGAAGTAATGCAGACGCATGTAAAGTTGATGTGAAGCAAATAACAGTGACCAGAAACAGCATTAAGAGACTTGTAATTGTGAAAATACAGAGTGATTGCAGAGCAAAAACAAATGCTGTAGAACCCGTAACCAAACCCATACAATCAGTAAGAGTTGTCAAGAAGATTGCAAGTCCGGCTCTTTCCAACATCCTAATGAAGATCCCTCTGCGATCACCAAGCTTCTCTGCTACAAAGTCATATTCAGCACATATGACAAAAAGATCGTCAACACCAACTCCCGCTATCATCACTATAGATATACGATTCATAGGCCCATATTTATAATTAAAGAATGATGGAATTGAAATCCCTACTAAATATGAAAGCCCAACAAGTGATATCCCAACAATGCTCACCAGAATTCGATTTCGACTGATATTCATTTCGCCCAAAGAAAATATTAAAAAGATGGCAACACAAACATAACCGAAGACTAAAATCGGCATGTCTCCTTTAGTTGTCTTCTGCATTTCATCTAAGAAATCATACAAAGTAACAATTTCACTCCTATAATTGAGGTTTGTTTCATTGAAAATGCTGATATAAATCTTTTTAACTTCCTTTCCAATATCCAATAGACAGCTATTTTGATCACTACTCACATAATTCACACACCACCATGTATTCCATCCATTATTGTTATTGATCATTGCCTTTACAGGTAGATCTTCGTACTTTCCCCGGAAAATCTCGCTTTTGCCAATCACCTCTTTATATCTTAATGAATCACTAAGAGTTAGTCTAGCGTATACTGTACGGTTAAATGTGCAATTAGGCCATTTATTAGATAAATCAATGCCTTGGACTAAATATTCAAGTCTCTGAATATTTTGATGGACTTTCTCTTTTTCTTCCTGTTCAAATGCTGTGATAACAGAAATGTAGGCAAATTGTTTTGAATTGAGAGGAAATTGTGAAAAATATTCTTTCCTTAATTGGGTGATATTTGATCCTTCAATGATGTACGACTCACTTACCGACGCTTCTTTCACATCTTTGAGGTATCCATAAAGAGCTAGTGTTATAAATATTACAAATGTAATCACTGGTACAATTGGAAATCTATAAAGAATAAAATTAGCAAGTGTGTTGAAGAGACGCCGTTCTACTTCTCTTAAGCCACTAAATAGATAATTTTGAATTCGCACTATCTTTTTCATCTTACATTATTAAAACAGTTGAATAAGGGCTGAAAGCCAACATTTCAAACACGATGAAAACAGGTTAATCTCTAGTTTGAGATAAATATTTCATTAATATTGAACCTTAATAATAATTGATTGTCCACAAAATAATAAATGTATTTGGTTCACATGAATGAGTTTGCTGGTTACCAGATATTTCTCCACACAGGCAAAGTGATAAATGAATACGTACAAGCTATGAAGACATTAGAAATTAAACACTCTTTGTGACGTCATTCTCTGCACTCGCTATTGTGTTGTTGAACTGCTATTTCCATAAAATTCACATTTTCGAAGCAACGACTATACTGAAACTCAATGGAGTGGCGATGTGAAATATTTCTCTATAATTTCTCACAAAAAGAATTCTACAAAATATCTTTCAAACACTTACATGGGCGTTAATTTTGTTGTAATCTGTCAATCTAAAGAAAAAATAGTATAAAATCTTCCCTTGCAAACACGACAAAGCTTACATCAAAATAACAGAGTTGAAGAGTTTGCGTTTGCCTTACAGCTGAGCAAGAAAGATTTTGACAAAAGTTTAAGAACTCCACAAACATTGTGCTAACTATGTAACTGCTTACAACTTCAGCACTAAGGTTACAAGTTTAAGAAGGAATGCAAACTACAAAGTGGTTTCAACTTACCTTCTGTTTCAATGTAAATGGAGCACGATATTCAAATTATCAAGGGAAGAATTAGTTTAGGGCATAGTTCAAGTTAAAAAATGTGGAATCAAAAAACCAAATATGAAACAAAAAGCACATAAAAGAAACCACCCTTTTCATGCAGCAAATATGTAATTCCTAGTTAGCCTTCAGAGGCAGATACAGAGGACTTAGATCATAATATACTTATAACAATGTCGGATTAACCAAGTGTGGGGTTTTTAGCAGATTTATCTGTTGTACAGAAAATAACCGGGAAATAATTGAATATTTTATAGATTTTATCTATATTCTGTAGCCGCCACATTTGCTACTGTGTTAATTCATCATTAATTTATATATATATATATATATATAACAGTAAACGGCAATGCTCTGTTTCACAATGAAACAAAAATATTGAATTTTTTATACGTGTTATTATAATTTTGCAAGAGCGCAGTTTCGTGAAATGTTTTATGATAGGTCACAGTACAGAAATTACTTGGGATTGAATTAAAATATTGAATCCAGAATACAACCTAAGGCAGTTTCTACTACATACATATACATACATAATTTATTTCGTTGTACTTAGAAATCACATGCTTAATGTTGGAGCAAAACTGAATAGTAAACAATGACAAACAAATATAAAAACAACTCATTTCGTGGGCACCCAGAATTTGAAATGAGCAGATAATTTCGGACCAGGAACAGCCCAAGACCAAATTGAGATCCAAAGAAGCCCAAGGGCTGACCAAAAGAAACTTGCCAAGCCCAACCTCTTCCCTAAAGAATCATGAAAAATAATGCATGTAAATTAAACTTTTAATAAACAGTTATTATTAGAATTTAAGAATCTACATTGCTATCTAAGAAATTCCAAAGCCTCCAACTTTTCTGGAGCAATCAAACCTCCTTTCGAGACAATAATTTAACCAGCATGAGAAAAATATCTCTCACACTGAGAAGACGTTTTCTGAATGCAGATAAACTTCAAGCAATGTTTCTTAAAATCTAAGTATCCATTTGAGTTATATATGATGAAACAACTTTACAAAATTGTTTTTGAGAATATAAAGATTAATATCAAAAGAACTAACAGATATTAATCTCTTAAATTTCAACAATTGCATTCCTCTTTGCTTACCAAGTAATTATCAGAGTAAATCTAATGCGCTGTTCGGAATGCTGTTTGAAGCAAACCTGAGATTAGACCAAACATATTATTGTAGCATTAATTAAATCAAATTCGCCGTACTCCCATATCTGCTTACGAGCTTAGCTCTAAACATACCTAAAAAACCCCCCGAAATAGAAATCAAAAAACAGCCCAAGCCCAATGGGCCGGTCGAGCCCACTTGCAAATTTGTGTACATCCCAAAAGCTGGTTGAATACGAATTGGGACAAGGTGTGCTAAAGCCTAGCTTATTTAAATCTCTCTAATTTAGGATTTCTTAAATTATGTACAACAACACGATGTTTGACACTATAGATAATTGTATCAGTGTCAGTGGGCATGATTTTTAATTTATTGACATATTTTGTCACATTGATCTTGACGCGTAAAGCTGGTGCGTGCTGATTATAACTGTTTACAATATCTTCATTAGCGGAGCACATTTTTGAAAATTTTCAAAGATCCTTACTTCTTTGTGAATTTGTAGCGAATACCACACCTGGCAAGCGTATTCTAGGATGGCTCTCATCAGTGAACATCAAACCTTATGTACTCTTTAATTTCGAATTCATTCTACGTAGAGAGTGAATGCAGAAAAATCTTAGGGATATCCTTAATATTTCAGTTTTGTTGGCATCCCATTTCAAATTGTCTTGAATTACTCCCAATAGTGGCACTCATGATTTCCCAAAAAAATTACGTCCTTCGACTGTTATTTCAGAAGTAGATTGCACATGCTTTAGTAAGGATCCAGTTAGTCATTTGCACTTTTTTGGATGCACCATTTTGTTAAAATTACTCCAATTTGAAGCTATTGTTAAGCTGCTATCGTTGCAGTTAGTAATTGGTTTGCAAACCTGGTTAAATCAACAAATTTAAAATGGTTGTCATAGTAGTTGATACGAAGAATGAGCATCAAAATTTCTCATTTGGCACCACTTGGAACTTCAGCTATAATAGTATTCAATTGGAAAAAATGATATTTGGTAATCTAACATGATGTTGCAGCGGCATAAAGTTGCATATGGAGTGACTTACACCAATTTCTTACAGACTATTTATCTGGATAATAAAGCTAGCAAAATCAAGCACTTTTTGTAGTCCAGAAATAATATTTTAAGAAACATTTAAGGATTATCAAGCTTTGCAAGCCAATGGGGAAATTCTTTCACGAGTGGAAGGATTGTGGAATTAGCAGGAATTATTCCAAAGTATTTTTATTCGAAGCTTGCCAAATTTTTTTGGCCTTAGTTCATTTGGATCACTTCTTCATGAAGGTGAGAAACTGAATATGTTAAAGATATGGGTTACAAATCTGTAGTAGGAGTAACAGCGGATTTTTTCTAAAGGTATTGCATCTGCGTCAATAACTTGAGTCAGTGGCGTCAAACCATAGGGCTAGGGGCCTAAGCTCCCTGTTATTAAGTGTTTTTAAATTTGTTGTTCTTTTAGTGCATTGTAAAGCAAATTGCTACACAATTATTATTATAATGATTTACTTTTCAAAACAATTCCAGATTATTATTTTAGTAATTCAAAAATGAGATTTCAAAGCAATCATTTGGTGGAATTTCAAATATCAATGCTTACAATAAATATGATGAGTCAATTATTCTTTCTATAACAAAGTAAAGGCTATTGGCTGCAAACTGAAATTTTAGCCAGAACAGGCCAATGAATTTTTAATGTCTTCCCAAAATTTAATTGTTGAGTAAGATAAAATTTACAAGGCAAGACTTTTGTCATTATCACATCAAACAAATGTAATCTTTCATATAACTAGCAATTCAGGTTTTTTCTTAAGAGATACCTACTTAAAGGGATGCAAAGTAAACAAAGTCGAATTAAAAGACTTTAGCCTGAACGAATTGTTCACTTTCTTGAACTGGGAATATTTTAACTCGTGGCAAATGTTACAGAATTTAATAAATGAGGTTAAGAGCATTCATTATTCAATTAAATTATTTACAAAAATTTACTTTTCGTTTTAGCCTTGTGAATGCGTATAAGGCAGGTGCAAATTACATAAGAAAACTCTGAAAAATTACTAGAGTAATTTTGTAAATAAAATATTGGTTCCTGATTTGCTATTGACTCATACTTTTTGCAGTAAATCATTTTCAATGAAACGTGATGCGTAGAGATGAAAACATGTTAAATTTTGGATTTTTGAGGGCCGATTTTACACATTATTAAATTGACTTGTTACTGGTAGTTTGAACAATGAAGTATTTAAAAAACATGGTAATTATGTACATAGTGTTACATAAAACAGAAATGTTAGCGACTGAATTATTTTTATTTGTCTAAGAAATTTTTTGATTATCTTTTTTAAAAGGACAAACCGTTTTCCTCATTTTCAAGCACCTCTTTCCAAACGTATTGGGAAATTTGCAAATTGCACCAATATATTGGTGAAAACTAATGCAGAATTGCTTGGCAGTACCCGATGAACTTGAAAAACAGTAATTATTGATTAATGATTAAAGCCCTATTGAGGTTGACTCTGTGCAAAGTCAGCTGTATTGACGCCAAAAGAATCTGTATTAGAAATCAAGCAAAGACACGCCTTAATGGGGCTGTGATCAAGTCTAGCTTTAAAACGTAAATGAAAGGGCAACTTAAGGTTGAGACTGACAATGGTTAAGAATAATTTCTCCTTGAGACAATTAGTCGTTTTAAAGAGACATCTATCAGTAAACTCGTGAGAAATAATGATGAAGATTCCTACTAAATTACATTGCTGTGAAAGGATCAATATTTTTTCTATGAAAATTACGATTTTTTAAAAAAATATCCAATTATACGCATGTAATAATGAGGTCTAGTGTCCATGGTAGCAACAACTAACCTCAACTGTTCACTTTATGTAGATGGTCATCCAGGCCTATTGAGACGTCATGATCAAAGTGATGGTTGCAGCACTGTTGACACCAGGATTGGAGGATTCGCCAAACAGCACGCCTTAATTGGACTGTGATTGAGCAGAGCAGACACTCCCTATCCTTTGACATGAGGTGCTTTCATGACCGCTTAATATTCTTTCAAGAAATCATATAAACTAAAGAATATATATTTTATTCTATATACGCAAAATTGAGTTTTGAATTTTAGAAACTTCAACTTCATTGTAGAATGTAGTTGTTAAGTTTTGAAGATTTAATTCTGCAAAATGCTGGAAGATTGTGCGATCATTTTCTTCATTTTTAGTAGACATTTTCCTTACGCTATTCCAATGGAAATTTGTTTTTTGCGATTCCCATCTCATCTTCATTCCCATGGACAGCTCTGCTAAAGATAACATAAGAAATATCTTTATACGCAAGAAACATAACATAACACTAAATAAAGCAACAATCCCAGCAATTGACACAGCTATACCTTATTTGAAAATGTGTACTACAAAATATTCAAAGAATAATTTATTTTTTAATGTATAAATTCGAAAAGTGCATTAAAAAATCAATAAACAGATAAAACAAATCACGAAATTAGTTTATAAATTAAGCGTTTTTGAAATTTTCAATCTAATAACACTATTTCCAATGATTGAAACACATTGGAAGCACATTGAGAAAGTGCTAATTACACTATTTTGCGACTTCCTTATCTTGCAGTCAATTTTAATAAATGTTTTTAATAAATATTTAAAAGTATTTATTACGGCTTCCCTAACAAAGCGCTAAAAAAAATTAATAAATTAAAAATATCCTTAGCCTTTTTTAAACTTCTTTTGCGATGTCTTACATCAGGGAGTTTGTTCCACGACATAGGACAAAAATGGCGAAGGGCATTACCACCTACTCGCAGTTTCCTAAGATGATTATGACATTGGTCAGTCTATCACAGAATCCAGGCTGCATTTAAATAATATTTTAAATATACCAACTCGTAGACTATAAGGTGAAACATCATTCTTGTCAGATTGAAACCACAAAAACTTTAGCTTGGTATCATTAAATGGAAGGCCATTAATAATCAGCCACCTTCTGACAAATTCAATGCATTTTTCTGATGTTTCATAACAACCCTCTTTCCCCACACTAGTGATAATAAGTTGGAGATCATCTGAAAAAGAGAATCAAAAAACATTTTCAAATTCTTAAAGTGAGGATGTATAGCATGTGAATGGGTAAGTTCCTAACACACTTCTTTGAGGAACACCAACATCTAAATGACATATTTCAGATATAGAATTCGAACCATTAACAACAACAAACGTGCGCCCTTGCAGATGAGATTTTAACCATTTAAATGCATGATGTGCCTCTGATCAGGGACGTATTTAGGGTGGGGCCACGGCCCCATCAAAAAGACTACTGGCCCCACCCTTAGCCCCACAATCTGAGTCAACTTAAAAAAAAACTTTGTCAACTAGAACTTTAATTCAAGGAATCAAACGAATTCTCGTATTTCCATGAACTTTCACAAATTTGTTTAAAATCAAATCTTTAGAAAGTTTACAACGTTTTTTTTATAAAGATTCAAAATGATCAAGTCCGAAAGTCTTTGATCTGCCATTTTGTTTCTCAAGTAAGATTTGATGCGCTTCATGACACTAAAGCTCCGTTCCGATTCCGCTGATGTGCATGGAAGTGTAAGAGCAATTGTGAGTAGTATGACAAGAGACGGGAATACCAGTTGATGCGGCACCAAAATTTTCAGCAGTTCTTTCGCGTCGCAGGGTGTAGTTTCTAGCCGTCCCAGAAATTTTTCACATGTTTTCATCTCAGTTTCCAGATCTTTTAAATTGATAGAAAAAGGACCGGAAACGTAAAGTTTTGCAAATGAAGTGAGAGACTCTTTATCCAAAAATGTCCCTGATTGAGGCTGCAGAGCAGCTACACCTTTGAAGACGGTAGCAATTTCGCTGCTCTCACCAAGCAGCCGATGTCTTACTTCAGTCGTGATTTTATCCAAAAATGGATACACAATGTTTTGTCGAAAATTTGTAGCATGGTCGGTTGGAATATCATTGAGCAATCCAGTCTGCCTAAGGACAAGGTTGGTGCTAGCGATAATTTTTTCAGAATATTCTTCAGTTCTCATGTCATTAAAAATCGTCAAAATACCTTGTACTAACTCTGGAACACGATAAAACTCCACATCTTTTTTCTGCAAGAGTTCTGAAAGTCCAGAGATTGGGGCCAATGTCTCTTGAAGCACAACTAAAGTTAGTACGAACTCTGGGGTTATTCGACTCAGCAATGTTTCTGCTTTGAAACCTCTATCGCCCCTTTCATTTGAGAAGTGTGTCAAAGTTTTCAAAATGCTCTGCAGCGTCTGTAGAACGGCTTTTACTGACTGTCTTCTGCAAACCCACCGCGTATCAGATAATCGTTGCAACTCTGTAACTGCTTCGTTGGGTCAGTGTGTCTTTTGCTCTTCGAGAAAGCATTTGTGAGGCATAGCAGAACTCATGAAGACATACAAGCTCTCCAGTAGCCTATAACACCAATCAACAGATTTCAAATATTTGGTGCAGTCAACAAGCACAAGATTGAGGCCTTCAGCTTTAACCAGGGTTAGAAGATCTTCGCATATCTGCCCTTCAACAATGAAACGAATAGCTATTGATATTTGTTCGTTATTACTCACGTCTTTGCTTTCGTCGACAATCAGAGAAAACGGCACTTTGGAAACATTGTCAGATGTTTGTTTTCTAATTATGCCGGCCATGGTTGCAATCAACTCGTTTTGTAAAGCAGGGCTGGTGTACGTTGCATTCTTGGGCCCGTGGTAGGCTTTTTCGAACTCCGACGAATATTGCGATATGAAATTGCACAGTTCCAGAAAATTGCCTTGGTTATTTGAGTCGTCGCTTTCATTGTTACCACGCAAAGCAAGACCTTGTCCAGTCAAAAATTGAAGAATTCCAATGATATGTTTCAGATATGCCCGATTTCGTTCGATTTCTTTATTCAACGATTTGTCAATTTGTGTAATAATATCTCCTTGTTTCGCATTGGATTTATAAAGAGACCAAGCGCTCATACACTCTTGATGGAACTTCGAATTTTTATGTAAATCTAGACCACGACCTTGGGCTGTAGCGTTTTTCCAATTACTGTACCCAGTTTTTACAAAAGTGTTGTCCGTAATAGTTTCCGGTAATTTAAAGCAACGGCAGCAAAAACAGTAAGCAGCAGCTTTTTGTTGAGAATATTCTAGCCATGGGCAGTCTTTAAACCAACTTTCTTGAAAATATCTTTCTCGGTCTCCATATAATTTTGGGCTGTATTTGATTTTTTTTGGTTGAACTGGTTCCATATTTGGTGATTGAGCAATATCAGATGGTAAATAAATGTCCTTTGGGACAGTGTGCTTTTCCCTCTTAGCAACCGGTTCCTCCCTAGAAATTCCAGTGGAAGATGAAGGCCGTTTTGTTACGAAATTATCCATTTCAATTCCAACCCACAATTGTATGTAATTAAAAGAATAAATAAACCAACTAGATCACACAGAAAAATCATGATGAATGTTAAGCGTGGCTAGCTGAATTCTGATTGGCCGTTTTATACCAGTTTATTTACATGCACAGTGAAATACGCACAATAACTTAACCGCGCGCAA
>CABFPE010000045.1:913225-923510 GCA_900660155.1 Hofstenia miamia
CATATATATATAACAACTTATAATAAATATGGACGAATTCAGTTTATAAATGGGTGCATATTTATCCAGTGGCAGCTCGTGCATGCAAAATGTAGGCAAGCAAATATATTTTTGTGTAACCAAAATAGTGTAAATTATAAACCATGAAAAATTTATTTATAAAGGAAAACCCCGAGACAAATTTTCCCAGAAATTTATCTGTAATATTATTATAGAAATAAGTTCAATAAAATTGCTAATTATTTCTGTAGTTTTTTCTCCTCTAATCGGTTATTCTTGTATTTGTTTAAAATTTCTTAACCAGAAAATAATCATTCTCCAAGACGGTGATCAAAACCCAATAGTTTGCATTAATTCAAATATTTACATATTTTCGGCAAGGCAGCCAATAAATCATGCATTTCAAAATATTGAAAAACAATTTTGTCGATTTTTACAATTGAAGGCATGTTGATGATAGAAATCTTGATATATATTCCAATTTTTTTCAAGATTGAGAAACTTCGATTTCGTATTTAAAAATAGCAAAACGTTTCAATTGTGAAGTAAAAGTGGCCCTTTAATGAACTACTACTATAGTTTCCCAGTTACAGTTATATATTTTGCAATAATTTAAGTAAGAAAAATGTAATAGGCCAATGTAGATAATAGGGCGAATAGATGTTAATTTGGTGTCATCCAAAAATTTTGAAATCCCATAATTCCGAAAAATATATAAGTTGGGACACTTCTTTTAAGTTGTAGTTATTTTGGAATGGAATTTATAAATTCAAGCCACGGGAATAAATTACTTATTGTGGAAATTATATTTATTGAAAAATTAAAATTTATAGGACGTAGCTATATTCATTATAGTTCGAATAACACGATTTGGTACTTCCAGTGCCATTGATTTCATATAAATGTCGTGTACATTTATTGTTTCAGTAGACTGTTTTTTAATGTTTATTAATTATTTTGCAAACAGAAGTGTTGTGGTGACTCACCTATAGTATATAAAGTACAAAGTCAGTTCGATTCTAACCTGTTCGTTAATTCACTTTACTTATATTTCGCACATGGATAATTATGCTTATTATATTTGTGATTAACATAGATTCGTGGTGTAAGGAAAACACAGCCATCAATTAGATGGAAAAATGTAGGTTCGAATCCTACCGAGTCTATCAGTTATGGGAATAACTATTAGTATTATATATTAAATAGGATTCCTGGTCCCCAGATATAAATCATATTATCCCCTCAAAAGTGGGGTATCATAGAAGAGCCCAACTTCTACTCATTGTTGCCAGGCAAATATGAAGTTAACATAAAATTTTTAATTTAAATCTTTGTAGTGTAATTGTTATTTTGTATTTAGATAAATACTTGAATAAAGCCTTAATAGAGGTCTAAATCATTTGACTCAT
The DNA here is from genome assembly GCA_900660155.1 of Hofstenia miamia. NCBI lineage: Eukaryota > Metazoa > Xenacoelomorpha > Acoela > Hofsteniidae > Hofstenia > Hofstenia miamia. The sequence goes on from CABFPE010000045.1 coordinate 914,635, forward strand.
TCTACCTCAATTTATTCAAGTACTATTCGAAGTATGTTGAAGATCCTTAAGCCGGTGAGGCTAGACGTCCATCATAACTAACCCACTGCCTCGAAGGAATGGAAACATTGGAAACGAACATTTGAGAACTTTATTGAAGAATGCGGTGATGATGCACCAGATAAATTCCGTTCAATAGTTAATTTTGTTTCATCAAATGTTTACGATTACATAGAAGACTGTACTTCTTATGATGAAGTAGTAGCAACTATTGACAATCTATGTATTAAAACCCCAAACGAAATCTTTGCGCAACATCAATTACTCACTCATCAGCAAGATAAATCTAAATCATTAGACGATTATTAAAGGACATTTCTCTTCTGTTTGTCGATCCAAGCATAAACAAAGTAAACCGACAACTGCTGCCATGCTTAAACAAAGCCTTTGCACAATTACTTATTGTCCAAAAAGCCTGCAGCATGCTTCTGTTATTGTTAAAATTGGACATGAACAATTGACAGCAGCTATAAAAGCTTCATTAGTGAGTCGAAAGTAAATCAGCTGAATATTCAGGTCATTCCAGTACACCAAAAGCTAGCTATGGCAATAACAACATTAGTGTAGAATCGCAGGGGAGCTCTGGCTACTCTAGCAGTACTGGGTAACTCAAGAGTTTAGATCGAAGGTTGCAAAGTCTACCATAGCAGAGAACGACCCTCATTCCAACAGAAAAGTTACATTGGTGGTTCACCGATTTTCCTAACAAATAAAGAAATTCCATTCCAAAAAGAACTCCAGCAGTGACCAATTCACACGGCATCACCCCGAAGCCATCCTTACTCGCCAAGGTGCTAGTTGTGTGTCTCAAGTCTTAATTTCTAGCTCAATAAACAATTTATCTCAGAGTTTTCTTATCTCAGCTCATGTAAATAAATAATAAATAACAGGCACATAATTGCTGTGCATTCACATTCGCCAACAGCATAGTATATTTGCAAGGTGTAATTATTAAGTGCATGTACAAACAGATCAAATAAAAGATGTTATTCCCTACATGTAACCATAACCTAAAGCAGCCACGATTCGGACTGTCACCATTAAAGAGCTATTTGTCGCCCTAGACCTGGTGCAGCCTCCTCCTGAATTGTCGCTGGATCTTAAACAACAGTTATCATTACCAAATCTTTAATCAAAGACTCTAAAGGGGGTTAATAGATAAATAATTGTAAAAGACCAAACACAGTAGAAGGAAGCCGAATTTATTGTGCACTTCACTACAGTTACTCAGATATTTATTACAAAAATCTGTAACTTATTACCTGACTTGTTTACAATTTCAAAGCACAGTTTCCATCACAAAGTTAAACGAGCAATCACATGTAATTTAAATCGAGGGGACAAAAACTAACACTATCAAATTTACTACAATTGAAATTCCAAAATTGATTAAAAGAAATTGATACAAATAAGGTAGCAGCAAATCACAGAATCAAAATGTCAAAAAGACATAACACTATTCAAGAGTGCCGAAAATAATAAATTCGTAAAAAAGAGGCCACGATTGACTCTACACGCCCCCATTACCAGTTAAGTTTGCGGTAGGAGTTTTACTGTGGGACCTGACAGGAGCTTTTGTGTCTCCTCAATAATCTCTGCAACTAAAATGTCGTCAATTCGGCGTATTTGGGTTGCTGGGTAATCTGCATAAGACTCTCCCTCTGTGGTTGGTATAAATAAGTTTAGTTATTGAAAAGATACCAAATTGGTACATGCTGGTGGGATGATAGTAGTGAGTGTAGAGTATTGTAAAATTTTCCATTCTGAAGTCGAGGTTAATGACATCCTCAGGTATATCATCTTGGTACTCCTCCTTGACAAACATCACCAGCCAAATGTTCTCGACCTTTGCTAGCCTGTACGCAATCTCAATTTTCTCCATTATCTTGGGTTGGTTGATCTCACCAACTTGGAAGAAGTAAACGACAAGTAAATTCTCAAAATCAATGTTAACACACTCAAATTTTTGAATGGCTCACTTGTTTTTGAGTAGCTGGCACAGGTGCATTATGTTAAAGTCTTTGTCAAACATAGTGTGGACTGTGCTCTGCCAATAGGGTCTCTTTAATCCTCCATGCATTTTAGAGTCATAGCATATTATAGTGTTGATCTTTTGCCTATGCTCTGCATCAAATGACAAAGGGGATTACGTCCACTGAGCATGTGAGGTTTTTTGTGTTGTAAGTTCAGCGTAGTTTGCTCCTTGTTTTTTCCGACAAGTTGTCACACACAAAACTAACTGCTTTGGGGGTTGCAATAAAGTATGAATGTAATGTTTTGTCTCTTACCTTAGAAACCTTATGCTGCTGTTCTCTGGGACCTAACATCAGTAGAAGCATGTGATGAAGGGCGAGGACTAGAGGGGGTTATTGAGTCACTGCAAGGTGTTTGTGTGTTAGTACTTAAATTAGTGCTTGAGTTAGCAAAAGGCAATCTGTACTTACTTGACTCCTCAGATTCCTGAGGGGCTATTTGGCGCCCCAAGTAGTAGCTGGAATCACGCTCCTGAGGGGCTATTTGGTGCCACAAGTAGTCATGCAGTCTGCTACTCAAGTCCTCCTGCGTCCTTCCTTTCTTGTGGGATATGCTCTCCTCTAGTCAGTGAGGGTGTCATCTTGGCTTCATTCATCATGGGGGTTGTGTCTTCGCCTCACTCATCTCCTCATGGGCGGGTGATTCTTAGTTCTTTTCATCTGATACAGCTTAGTTTCCTAAACATAAAGATTAATAAAGTTCCCAATCTTGGGTATTTAAATGGTCTAAATTCTCTTGATCCCTAACTTTATGTCTAGGCAAACATTAGTAGCAGTAATGTTGCTACTATTACTGGGATTAGTGACATACTTGACCTCATAGAGGTCGTCTTCCTCACATTCAGTGAGGTTAGTATAATTCTCAAGTTCATTCACTCCATCATTGAAAAGTGAAAATTCACTATTAGGGTCGATGACAACATTACTAATATCCTTAATAGTTTGTTTGAGTTGTTGGAAGTGGGTGACTCTCCCATTATTTAGTAGATATTGATGGTGATCTAACACCTTTGTAATGGTAAGCAGACCCTGTCAATTGGTGGCAAGCTTCTGCACTTGATTTGCATCAGTAATCTGGCAAGGAAAATATGCAAAAAACCTTGTCCCCAACCATGTGAGGTTCTCCATACAACCTCTTGAAATTCATGTAACATTCAATTCACACAATTCTAAAATGTAGGTTCATTAAAATCCAGAAACATAATCTGAGATTAGGTGCTCCATGGGCCCAAGCTTGAGAACCCATTCCTTGACCACTCTCTCTCCAATAACCTCAGCAGTAGTGCTGTCAAGGGTGATGAGTCGAGCATATTTAGTGAAATGGTCAATTAGTACAAGGAGATACTGGTACCCATCCTCATCATGAGAGAGCTTCTCTATATCCAAATGGACAACTTCATTTGTACATTCTGCAGCTCTGCTGTGCAGTTCAGCTTGCTGTTCTGGAAAATGTCTGGCTCCCTGCAGCAGACAAGTGGCGCATTTATCAATTACGTCCTGCACTGCAGCTCTGATACCAATAGTAACATATCTCACATTAAACATTCACTTGGTCTGAATAATAACTAAATGGCCTTTTTCATGGATCTTCCATACTAGATCTCTGTGGAAGTACTCAGGAACTGCCAGTTGACCGTTTCAGCTCCATGTATAGAGTAGGCCTGCTTCAGTAAGCTTCCAGTTATAGTTAGCAACAGGGCTGAGTATATAATTGTCCTTATTCAGTTTGGCAATGATCTCACTTAACAATTTATTGTGGTGTTGGTGATGCATGATTTCTGTTTCAGTAATTTCTTTCTTTACCAAAATGGGGAGGATCTCATATCCATTCTAGTCTGCATTAATCTTGGGCAGACACTCATAGTCGCTGAATGGGATAAATCTGAATAGTGTTTTCTCCCCAGGTGGCTTGTGGAGATCATGTTCATAACTGGGGAGAGCAGCCCAGTAATCTGTGTTGTTGTGCAGTCTCCCTGAATGAAGTCTGATAGAAAGAGTAAAATCATTCAGATACTCTATCCATCAGGTGACAATGTTGGATTTGTCCCAGAAAATTTCTTTAGCCATGCCAATGCTGAGTTGTTGGTGCACACAGTGAACTGGTGTCCCAGTATCAAAAAGCAGAACTTCTTCAAACTCTTGACTAGGGTGAGCATTTCTGACTTAGTTACGCCATAATTTAGCTTGGCGTTACAGAGCTTGCAGCTGAAGTATTGGATGGGACTCTCTTTCCCATTAAATATCTGGCTGAGCATGCCACTGATAGCAACAGAACTGGCGTCACAGTTGATAAGAAACTCCTTCAAGTAATAAAGGGTATTTAAGCTGGGAATTTTTCTATGTTCTTTCTTAACATTGTCAAGCACTTCTTGCCTGATCCAGCTCAATTTAAATTTAGTGTTGTGCCATAGGAGGTTAGAGATGCACTTTGTCTTATTAGCTAACTCTGATATAAAGGCACCATAGTAATTCAAGAATCCCATGAGTCACTGTATCACCTTACAAGAACAGCAATGTTTCAATTTTATCAAGATGGTCTTTTGCATCATTCTTGATGGAGATACAATCTGGTTCAAGAATTCTTCCAAGAAAGGTAACATGAGGCTGTAACAGAGATCACTTGTTCCCATTGACTCGAAGGCCAGATTCATACAACAAGTTGAGAGTGTGCACAAGTCTTTCCAGATATTCAGAGAAAGTATTACCAGCAATGAGAATATCGTCCATATAGGTGGTTATGCTGGATTCAGTCATGTTGTCTCCATTCCTAAGTACGCAGGTAACATAACACTGGAAAGTCGCCAGGGCATTGCAGAGCCCAAAAGCCATATACTTCCATTTGAAGAGGCCATAGGGAGTTATGAAGGCAGTCTTTGAAATGTCAGAAGGCTTCATTGGCACCTGCCAGTAGGCCTTGCACAGGTCAAGGCAGCTGAACAATTTGTATTGACTGGAATTGTAGAGGAGATCCTCAATGCACAGGAGTGGGTACACATCTTTTACAGTGATGTTGTTAAGCTTTCTAAAATCAACACAGAGGCAGTACTTGTCACCCTGTTTGATGAAGACAGTGGGAGCTGCATAAGGGCTATTGCTAGCTTGAATAATGCCACTTTCTATGAGGTTGCTTAGGATTTTTTCATACTCTTCCTGAAGATTTTCTGGTGCTCTTCTGATGGGCAGGCAAACTGGATGATCATTCTTAGTTACAATGGAATGCTGTTCTCCAATGGCCTGACCAATGCTGATCAAGCCATAATTAAAGACCTCATAATGCTGTCTAAGCAGATGTGAAAGTGACTCACACTACTGAGAACTAAGATGTGGATCCTAACATCGTCACTTGGCTCTGCCAGATCGTGAATAGCCATTAAGATTGGTGAGCAGGCAGTGGCCTGAAATTCCAGATGAACCAGAGTTGCAACAAGTCTCAACTGAGATGGATCTATCTTAACCAAAGAATCAGAACTATTTAAAACAGTAACACACGTCTTTCCCTTCAAAACAAGACAGAGATCAGGCGAAAAATTAATTCCACAGAAGCATTTTCCCTTAAATCCAGAGATCATGACATCTCCAGAATAGGCACAGTTGGTGGTGACAGGAACACATCGCCAATGATGAGGCTCCACAATCACATGCTCGGAAAAACTCAGAGATATCTTGGTTAGGGACGGTGGTAAGCTCTTGCCAATGTTCTCTTTCTCTGATGGAGATGGTGTTATTACCATAATCAATAATACATGAATTCTGCTTGAGAAAATCATTTCCCAAAATTATATCATATGGGAGCAGTTGACTGCAAGTATCAATGACAATTAATTCAACAACAAAAAGTTCCTGCCAAATGCGTAACTCTAAGTTCAGTATGCGACCTTTGAGTGAGAGAGAATTTCCAGAGGCATCCAGCAGATGCGCTGTGGATGGAAGAAGGTCATCCCATGACAAGCACAGCTTAGAACAGCAGGAATCACTGATGATCAAGGCTGAGGCCCCAGTATCAATGGTGATGTTTACCAGAGATCCATTTATATTGACTGGGATTATGTTAGTATGCAACAGTAACATGATGACTAGAAAGGTGTGTGCATATTTTCTAGGAGCAGCACTCCAACTAGTTTGACTGGGTAGCTAAGCCAACATTCCTGGTCTCCAGGTTCATCAATGATGAACCCTTTGCCATTGGCAACTAGGCAAATAACTGCTTGGCACTGAGATTTAGTGTGCCCATTCTGACCACAACAGAAACAATGAGTATGCTCAAGTTCAATCTTTACAGTAGAAGCAATGGTACTCAAAGAAGTAGGAGGCTTTGGTGAAGAAGAACCAGCTTTCAGGTCTCCAGCATCTTTATCAATATGATTAGTGTTGTGCAGCATACATATGATGCTTATGGCTTTACAGATAATTACACTGAGATCATTCTCAGGATCGCACTTGAGCTCAAGGCAACTTTGGATGTTAGGCAGCAAGCCTTGGCAGATGTAGGAAAGGAAGTCATGATTCGAATACTTGGGAGTGAGTTTACTTAGACAAAACAGCCTTTCTACTTGTGTAATGTATGTGCAAACGTCATCACCTTTTTTGAATGAGAGATCACAAAGTAGTGTTTTGTACTGATGTTTGATATGGGAGCCTTATAATGGTCCTCAAAATATCCAATAAGAAGAGGATAACTAGTCTTCACATCTCGATCTAACATCATGTACTGATTGTATGTGATACCTTGAAGGTAGGTAGGGAATTGAGTGACAGCAGCATCTTGGGTAGCTTTGTACTGCCACATGGTTAACTTGAAGAGAAAAAACCACTCTTCAAAAGATTGAGAGATCTCATCAATCTTTCCAGTGAATTTAGGTAATATCAAATGGTGGTTGAATAAATTAGCAGTATTGGCTCCTGCAGCAGTCATGGGTAGAATTGACTGAGTAAAGTGAGGGCCACTCTTAAGAGCAGACATGGAAAGATTGCATGACTGTGGTGGAGTAGATGGAGTTACACCAGTAGGGGTAACACAGTTACTTATGAGTGCCAGAGATGAAACAGTCACACTCAGCACAGCCGAAATTGGAGTGGCAATCGTAGTTAGCTTGGGAGGCTGAGTCAAGACTGACTGTGTGAAAGTGGGCTCTCCATTTGTAAAAGAAGTAACAGGAGCAATGAATTGCGGCATAATTGGTGTTGAAGTAGAGACAATGGGGCTGCTTGGAAGGTGGGCAGAGATCATTTCAGAGATTTGCTCTGAAAGATTTTTGGAGAAACTATCCAATGCATCCTGCAGAACACTGCAAGTGATGTACTCTGAAGGGCTCAACTGGGGAGGTAATGAACAAGGCAGGCTGCTCTGGCGCAGTGGAGAAGTAGGCAAAGGCGTTGCCAAGGTCTGGAGTTGGATCTCCAGAGCATTAATCAAATCGATGAAACAACACTCCCTCAGTTGGGTGTCTTGGGCATGCTCTTGCATTTCAGCTTGAAGTGAATCTAAGTGTTGCTCGCAAGCAAGGCACAACTAGTTTCTTTGGCCAAGGCAGCACAAAGTTGATCAATTTAAGAATTCTGAGGGTTCAGAACCAGCAGAGTCCATAGGCGAATAAAGTAGGGATCAAACAACAAGGGAGAAGCGATAGAACTAATTCCAGTGGTGTGAGGAGCAATGTTCAGGCTGCTAATGCTCACACGGGGGAGACCCTGAGTGGGAATCCCATTACGAGAAAAAACACTAAATTCCATTTAGCAAAAGAAACAACAAGAAAAACGGTAAGAAAAATTCAAAAAACAATTCCAAAAATCCCAGATGATTCCATCCAGGTTTCAAGAAACAAAAAGCTAATAACAGTGACAGCACAGTGTAGGGTACAGTATTAAATCCAAATTCTAGAAGAATGAGACTACAACAAAGTAACAACCAAAACAAGTAAGAATAACATTGGGTGCTCAGTGACAGCTCCAAAAGCACAGAACTGCCGTAAAGATAACATAAGAGGCAAAGTTATGCATTGATTGGTAGTGAAGTTGATTCATCGTCAGGGGAGATCCATCCCAGTTGACTCACACCAAAGAGAAAGAACAAAACCAAGTATGATATAGAAACAGTAACAGCTCAGCACTCTGTTACAATCACCAGGCAGAGAAAATCAAGTGACCACTTCAGCAACTTCAACAGAATAGAGTAGAGAGTTTAACTGACACCCTAATTTGTCCAGAATCACGTCATGGTCACCATTTAGAATCGTGGGGGAGCTCTGGCTACTCTAGTTGTACTGGGTAACTCAAGAATTTAGATCAAAGGTTGCAAAGTTGCCACGATTCAGGCTGTTACCATTAAAGAGCTATTTGTCATCCTAGACCTGGTGTAGTTTCCTCCCAAATTGTTGCTGGATCTCAAACAACAGTTATCATTACCAAATCTTTAATCAAAGAATCTAAAGGGGGTTAATAGATAAATAATTGTAAAAGACCAAATGCAGTAGAAGGAAGCCAAATTTATTGTGCACTTCACTACAGTTACTCAGATATTTATTACAAAAATCTGTAACTTATTACCTGACTTGTTTACAATTTCAAAGCACAGTTTCCATCACAAAGTTAAACGAGCAATCACATGTAATTTAATTCGAGAAGTATCAAAATTATTGTTGGAAGGAATCATTGAACCCTGTTACTCGCCTTGGAGAGCTCGGGTTGTTGTTTCAAAAGACCCATATCACAAACACAAAGATCACCTATGTATAGACTATTCACAAATGGTTAACCTTTATACAGAATTAGATGCATACCCTCTTTCTCACATTGACAAAATGATCA
>CABFPE010000045.1:1051145-1068386 GCA_900660155.1 Hofstenia miamia
AATTTGTTGTCCGTAGTCAGATGGCTTTTAGCACTTCTTCAAATTCGTCAGGACAAGATGCATTGGGTCATGAATCGATTTCCGCAAATGTTGATACAACTTGGAAACTTTTGCGTTGGTAGTAGGCTTTTCGAAATTATCTTCTAAAGAAATTACATCCAAATTCTACCTGACAATGGCATGCACATCCTCTCATATCTCATCTGTTTCCAAAAAATTAAAAATTTTACGCTGCGAATCACCTATCGAGAACATATAGGGACCACATCAAACAAAATTTGAACGAAAGAAATGATATCAGATAAAAAGTAAAGAAAATTTACTCGGTTAACCGATTAACTCCAGTCAACTCTATATGAATAATGTAAAATTGATTATAACTGTGTAGTGGCGAACATCCACCACAAAAGCAAGGTAGACTTAAAATATTTAAGGGGATTTCAGATGAACCTTTGGGGACTTAGCATTTGGAAAACTTTTGTGTTGGGTTCCAAAATGATTTGTATTGGACATGATCTTCTTGCGAGGAGACCTATGTCTATATTATGTTTTGAGTTTATCACTTTTTGTTTTATTTGTCTTTACCTTGTTTTTTTGAAAATTCTGCGAAACGGCATGCCGCAGTGCTTTAGCTACTGGTTTCAAGTTAAAAACGAAAATGAAAGAGAAGACACTCGTTTTATTGTAGTGTCACCACTAATGACTCATCAGATGTGAATATTTAAAAAAATTTATGGAAGAACATTGAAAAATTTTCAAAAATTCCTAAGCTGCTTAAGATTGACCTGCACCAAGTTTTTTTTATAAGTAATTGATATAAGGAACTATAATCTATAAGATTGCGAAAGTTTAAACTTTTGAATCATGAATTGTGAAAACGGACTTTTTTTTAGAAAATATAGTTATTGAATGACATTAACTCAGATTAACAATATGAATTCACGATTATCAATCATCATGAGTAATATAGTCGAAACTACATTTGTGAACAACCTCAACTAAGGCTTTGCTAAGTTAGACGTTTCAAATTTATACATTAATTTTAATCTTATTCACGGCTACACTCAAAAAAGAATCAAGAAAAATGGTATCCAAAGCAATATCCAATATTTGTCCTAAACTTATTCAATACTGCTTAAATTTCTAGCAGCACAAAAAGTGCTTACTTGTAAAACCTTTTGCAAAAAAATAAACTCTCAGAAAAGAACTTTAAAATATATTTGTTAATGTGTTTTAGAAAAATAATAACTTTTGTATTAAAAATTGTCATTATGATGCATTTTTCATTTATAATTGTCATCTTTGTTGTCATTTATAAGTGCTATTTATGTTGCAAATTTTTCCATTTATATGTGTCATTTTAATTGCTATTTTAGGTTGCCCTAGTTATGATTCAATTTTCAAAATACTCGAAGTGTATCCTTCAAGTCGATGACGTGTGCGGAATACTAAAACTCATTAGAATAGTGGCGCAAACAAAGGTTACATGATGCCATGCACTATTGCTCTAAAAAAGCCTGCTTTACTTTAATTAATGTTTGTTTTTCAAAAAGGTTATACTCCGAGCCTGATCTAAATTGCATGTTTACTTCCGATTTTTAAAAACGAGTTCAATTCTCTGCCATGATATCAAAAGCGAACTATTTATATTTCTTAATATGTAGATAAACCTTAAAAACTAATGACATAGTCAAAAATTCAGCTACTAAAAATATCAAATACTTTAATTTTTGAGTTTCAAATTTGCTTAGAACCCTTAATATTAATTGCATAAAATTCTTTTTGTGGTATTTACTTTACTCAATTATTGCTACTCAGAAAAATAGGATTGTTTAGAGTTCACATCAACACCATGAATTTCAAAATAGTAGTTTTTGTAGATGACATGATTACTATACATATTTCCTTCCTAGAGGACAAAAATTATAATAGGCTATCGAAAGAAGTGTCCTTAACAAAGGAAGCGCTTGAGAAAGAATTTCTTTTAAGAAGACACTTTTACTACAAGTAACAATGCTATAACCTGCAATTCAAATGAATCAGGTTTTTTAATCACTAATATTCACCTAAATCTTATTATGTACGCAAAATATTGCACCACACCCTAAAATAGATAAATATCTTACTTAAGATTTTTTTAGTAATACAAACGTCTTAACACATTTTATTATCAGAAAGCAACTGCTGCCCGTGGTGAAGCTTTTTGCTATTACCAGCATGCATTCTAAGAACAAATGCTTTACGTGTTTTTGAAAAGGCCTACTACTAGAGAGTGACATCGGGTACCCGATTAAAGCTTAGATTGATCGCTCAAAAAGTTACTGATGGTAGGCACTACTCGGTTTGAGAAAGACCAAATACTAATGCTAATAAAGGGTTTATTCTCTTCACAGAAAATAGCTAATATTAATCATTATTTGATTGGAGAAAGATTCTTGTAGTTAAATTCTATGTTTCGGGTCGGATCGTGTTCGTCTAATAAGTTTTCGGGGTGGGCAGTGAATATTCTGATCAGTTCAAGTGCTTGTCCTTCCTAAGTTCATATTGCCACTCTCTACTACCTATTACTTCGAAAATATGCCGTGTGTTAATCATTTCTTAAAATACTGACTGGCGCTATTTATGTCTCCCAACGTATATTATGTGTCGCTCAATTCAAAATTTAATTTATAATTGACTAATAGCAGGAATAGAGAATAAAGCTAAAACAAGGCGAGTAATTTATGAATTTTGTACAATATTATGGTTTACGTTGTACATGTATTTATTATATTTTTCGAGGGTTATGACAGTCATTAATTGAATGCTTTATGGTTTATTATTCGTGCATAAATTTACATGAGTGGGAGTTCCTAAATTAGGGATCTATCAATGTTCTTTCCTAAAAATGCGCTGGGTTAAATAAAAGAAATATTCTGAAACTTCGTCTTTTAACTGTTTTTTATTGTCGTCAGTTAAACGTAAATTTAACTGAACAGTTAAACTGTTTGATTATCTATTGTGACAGTTAAAAAACGGTGAAACGTAAGAACAACTAAATTTATTACAAAAAAAGCTTAAAACAAACAAATTAATGCTATTATTGCAAAACAATAAAGCGCTGCTTCATTGATCATGTTGATAGAGAGTTTCATCGATTTTCAAATATAAACTATGCTTTCGAGAAATGTCTTTCTCCGTTTGCGGGTGAAGGCAGGTGGCTGGGCAAAATCCTTGCAATTTTGGAAAACTTTGGCCACATTTCTGATCTTCTGCAAAAAAATTGAATGCAGATCGTTTGTCCTGTCGTTTACAGTTACCAGAAAATCGTCGATTTCATCTTGCAGGCTCAGTACAGTCGGCAACTGATCCGGTGTAAATGAGATAGGCTCAAATTTCTGCAATCAAATTGATTGAAATACGGAATCCATTGGATCTTGTGATGACGGCATTTCCGTGCTCGATGGTCCCAGTAGCTGAGATATATCAATGAAACTCGTGTCGGGTAGAGCGTTCTCGTAACTAGATATAATATTTTCTGCAATTGAAATATCACTAGGAGTCAAAACTCGACGTGCTTCTTTGTCTGGATTAATAATGGCTGCTGCAAAATAACACTTGGAAATAACCAAATCACCGGGATTCTTCAAGACGTATTATGAGACATGGTAAGGCTTTAACGTTATTGTGTATTTCAGACACATCTATAAGACTGTGCGCAAATTGCCATGTCTTCCGTACCTGATAAACATGACTTTCAATGACTGGCAACTCTAGCTCCAGATATTTTCCAACAAACACGGTTTTCGTGTACTTGGTGCATCTGACCAACTGCTAAGTGATCCAGCTTTGAACATTGCCTCAGATGAAGTGACCTTTCCTCAGTTAATAGTGCCTTGTTTTTAGCAGGAAACTAAAGTCGGCAAAAAGGCCTTTGTGGCATACTCCTAGGGGTGAAGGTCCTGACCGGATCGTGGATATGCCAACTCATCATTCTGTCAATTGTTTCACTAACTCCGACCATTGAAAATAGAGGTTCGTTTTACAGTTAAACTAGTCTCAGAATTTAACTTTTTTACAGTTTATCTGTTGGTGTTTTTTTGAGTTAGTTTAACCTTTGATTTAACTGTTCAGTTCAAATGTTAGTTTAACTGATAATTCTAGAATGAAATTTGACGTAATTATGTAATAAACCTAAATTATAACTAATTAGGCAGTTTATGTGCTAGTGAGACCAAATTTTTAAATGAAAAATTTACATCTGATATAATCAAATAGTTTATATCAACGGTGTTAAATTTATTAGATTAGGCAAAGAGCAATGAATGACTTGGCTTTGCTAATTAATTAATAAGTAGAATGGTTTGGAGGTTTTTCATTTATATATTTTTTTAGAATGGTTTGGAGGTTTTTCATTTATATATTTTTTATTGTACACCTTTTGTCAATGTGTACATGTATAGTATTTTACATGTCCATTAGGAAATACTTGCATTGAAATACGAGTAAATGATAAATTATTTTACTTGAATTATAATCTTAGGAAAATACAGAAAGAACCGCAATGTTTGAAGACCGGACAGAACTGAACTGGGCCGTACCAATATACTTCTAGCTCTGGTATACACCGTTTGTATACATAATAGTTCAATTCTGCGTAGATGTTTGGTTGTCCAAGACTTTCCAGTAATTGCAGAACAATATATTCCTTACAATGATGAGGATATTTGAAAGTTCTTAGCAGTTGAGGAAACTTTCTTCAAAATATGGAGAAAATCAATTGTCCATCAACAATTAGTCGGAATACAGGAAATTCTTTTTGCAGTCACGAGCTTCGATTTTTAATAGAGTTGTACATTCTAAGTGTTTCTAAGTCATTTAAACTTTCATTTAATACATTGCGTAAAATCCGATGTTGCGTAATGAATGTTGTGGAGTTCAACACAATTTTGAAAATAACCAAGCAGTAGCTATATTACTGAATTGTGCAATAATGAAAGTATATTAACGCCATATATCCACTGCTACATCACTGGACTTGACCAAGGCGATCCTTAATGGGAAGGCCGCCTTCTTCTGACGTAGAATAGAAGAAATCACTTATTGCCAAAATGTTGGATGGTATTGTTTTCCAGGCCAGCAGATGCCGTTTTCCAACTCCGAATTTGAAAACGCAAAACAGCTTTGCGCAATAATACGCTATTAATATATGATTTTGAACATCCAAAATGAAGTTATGATCTTACAAAGTACTAAATTTTTTGTGCTAAATTCAGAGATATGTGTTGGTGGCACTTTAGACTTGCGAAAATGCTTTTGTTTACAATTGTTTATTACGCAGTAAAGATATATGTCTTCACTTGATTAAATTTCAAAATCATAATGACTACACTTGTAAGCTAAAAATGTACGCAATCCCGACCTATTTGCTCTGAAACTTCAGCACTTAAATTAGAAATATTGAAGCTTTTTGACATTTGCATTTAATGCGTACTTAACAATATGTAGTAGCTTTAAAAGCGACTTAAAGAACAAAATTGAACGATTAAATGGGCGTTTTTAGTTCTCAAGATGTATGACATAACAATCCTTTTAAATGCTGTTAAATATTTTCTTTCTTAAACTACATGTTTACCATGGAAATTATGCATTATTGAAGCTTTAGTTGTTTTGGCAAACAGTGAAGTTCTTCCAACTGGTATTAATAAAAAAATTACAAGTACAGTATCTACCAGAGCTATCATAGGTCAATAAAGTCAAAATTCATAAAGCAATTCCAATTTACTTAGTAACTCCTAAAATTGTCATATAATTGATGTAGTCATATTATACTAAGTGCTTTTAGGTCAAAATGAAGTCAAAATTTGCTGTTAGGTCAACCAAGTAAAATAGAGTAAAAATACAGAAAAACTATCAATATTATTCCTTTGATGTGCAATGAACTATAGCATATGCGAGCTTTTTTCTTTGTCCCATCAGGGTGGATAAAACTAATATTTTCCCAGACTTTTCAAATTTTACTTACCAAAGTAATGTGCGAAGTCTTGGTACTCAATACCAGAACTTCTTGCTGCAGCTGAGCTATGATGCTAGATAAATGATTGGGAAGTGGTCTACATGCAAAGAATTGTTTCTGAAATTTCATCACGTTACTCACGTTGTACATCTTATACATGATTGTTTTCAATGTCTAAAATCAACTGATATCTTGATTGCTAGGATGAAAATGGCTACCCCGAGGATCAAAACACACATGGCTATGCTTAGGGAAATTGGTCAATCACCTACATCAGCTGCTACCAGAAGCGGGGATTCTTGGTTAGAAGAAGTAACTTGAATGATGTAAAATATGTTGTTAGTTCTTTTAAATATAGTGGCATCATTGTGCAGTGATAAAGAACCCATTAAGAAAGAAACGTTGGTTCAAGGACCAATTTATTTTATCAAGTACACATCTCTTCTTATTTATGTGAAAAATTTTGAATAGTATTGGCAAATTGTAATCAGTTTAGAAAATGGTGACCTGAATTCAGTAGGACCATATTTTGACAATATGATGAGGACTGCTTAGGATTTTCATAAAATGATTAGGACAAATGTTGACCTAAGGCCTTCACAGCACATCCTCCTTCAAAATGATCAACAAAGTACTTTTTTCTATATTTAGAAACTCGCGTTAACAGAAACTTTTTAGCCAAAAAATGTTTACTGCAACTGAAGGAAATGATTTTTTCGATTTGTCATTAATTTTACTTTTTATTGTTGATATAAAGTACTTAAAAATAATATTAAATTTTCATGTAAAAATAATATATAAAAACATCGGGTTTTTAGGTAAATAAAGTCAAATCTTTATGTTCATTGTAAAAATTCTGTCTAATTCAATTTATAAGTCAAAGTTAAACATCAGCGGGGGTCAGCGCTGCAAAACACTATTATTGACATCACTGTATTAGCTGAATTTCGTGCATTGAGTAAATTTACATAACTATGCATATGCTTAAGCAATAATTTAAAATAAATTAGGATATATACAAATGTCATCAAGCAGATTTGGTATGAGGTGGAACAAAGCTTCAGAAATCTTGTTCTTTGATAAAATTTAATGCATTTTCAATAACTTTTTGTAAAATTTTTCGCATTTTTTATAAATGTTTGTAATAAATGGAGCTTCTATAATTCCTAGCTAAGTTGTGAATTACAAAAAATAAAAAATAAGTTGTCCAAGTAATTCAAGGAAATCCTGAACCACAGCATAAATATAATATATGTTCTGTGTGTCATGGCTACTATTATGAAGCAGCTTACATATATATATATATATATATAAAAATATATATATAAGAAGTAAACTTTAGTGTTGCTGTCAAATTAAATAACTCGAACCTATATTATTATTTTAGAAGAAAAATTAAGGCAAGAAGGTTTTAGTGTCAATGCAATAAATTTCATTATGAGTTTTTAGAGAATCGCAGACAAAGAGTAAAAATTGATCACATTTTTTCAGACTATTCTACTACAAATCTAGGAGTACCACAAGGAACTGTATCAGGACCCATTCTTTTCGCACTTTATGTCAATTACATTTCAAAATCCTTGACAAATGGAACTATTTACCAATATGCATACTATAGTTGTACATATCACGGATAGCAAAAAATCCCTTTGAGGCAACCAAACATTTGACAAATGATATTGAAAATCTCACAACATATTTCAATTATAATGAACTAAAAATCAATTCTGACAAAACTCAATTTATCATTTTGTCATCTAAAGAAGAACAAAAGCATACTGAAAATATTAAAATTAGTGTATATGATAACGAAATTAGTCAAAGTAAATGCGTAAGCTATTTAGGTGTATTAATAGACAATGATTAAAAATTTGATGATTTTTCTCTCAAAAATTGAAAAAGATGGCATCTGCAATTAAGTATTTGTTATATTTGCGTCATGTAATTCATTCATTTGTCTTAAATCAATTTAATTACTGTGCATTTGTTTTTCAAAATCTCATATCGCAAAAACGATCATCAATAGCAAGTTTATAGATTTTATATACATTTTATATACATTTAAGCAATAAATTTGCTTTGACTCTTAATTAGCATGAATTTGAATAAGCTCAACGTAATTCTAGAAAATGATGAAAATTTGTTTTCAATTAATTGCGTGTCGACATATAGGCATAGTTATGCAGAGTATCCATGAAATCCATGTGCACTTCATGAAATTTATTACTTTATTTATAGTTTTAACAGAAATTAAGTGTAAAAATCATATAAAGTTTCAGGTATCTAGATTTAGGTATTGTTTTTGAAGAATTTTTACCTACAAAATTTGTATTAATGTATTTTTCAGAAATGATTTGATCCCCATGGCTTCTTTGGTTACTGAAATGATCCTCAGCGAACGACGATCTTTAACCTCTATCTTAATGCATGATGATGTTAGACATGGATTGATCATACTAAAATGAAGGATTCGACGCTTATCTTGGGTTTTAAATGAGCTCATTTGACCACATTATCCATACTAAAATGAAGGATTCAATTTAACATTTCACTATCCTGCAAACAAAACTTAAATTCTGAAATTTATTCAAAAAACTTAAATATCAAATATGCAACAAAAAATAGGAGGGTGAGTAATTTTACTATAGTAAAATGTTTTCTTTACAAAATAATTAATTTATATGCATTCTATAGAAAACAAAAATCTTATAGGTGAGGTGACCCATTAATTGACATAACTACATTAACATCATCCTCCGTGTTTCATGATGCAATTTTTATTTACTTATTTAATTTTGTATCTCATTACCCTTTGGTTACGTAATAATTTTTTGAAACTGTTATATTTTGGAAGGTAATTTACGAGTTAATGTTCAAGTCGACATGATGCTAAGCTGATGAACATTTGCAATTTTATTATCTAGTGTGTTTCGGTTTATCTTAGCATTATCAGTTTGGAAACCTATATAGGGTAGCGATATTTTTAGTTGTTTAATAAATTTAAATTCAGATACTTTGTGTTGACCCTATTCAAATTTATTCATTTTCTGGTAATTAATGGTAATAACATCCTGGTATGCATATAGTGATTTCAACTTTTTATTATCTCTCATGTAATCATTAGCTATGTATTTGTTTCGCCAAAATTCTACGAGCAGATGACAGCATTGAGAATTAGAGGATGCAGTTTTAATCTCCTGACTGCGTTTTATTTATAATATACACATATTCTAAAGAATTTCGAATTCTCGAGCAGGAACACACCTCTTAATCTTTCATTTTCGTTGATGAAATAACGTTTCAAGCAAGCACTCGTCCAAAAAGAAGGCCGATCCGTTGCAGGACAAAGCTTCAGTTCCTTATGTTCATTCTAGAAATATATCAATAGTAGCAGCGAGGAATAAGACAGGCATGTAAAATTACAAGATAAATTACACGTCTGTGAAAGTTAAAGATTTTCAAACATGTTTGAATGAAATTTAAAATTAATGTCATGCAAAAAATATTATGGATCCTCTTTGTATCTTAGACAACACTAGAATGCATCATGCTATATTGATCTTCTTGATTTTTTGCAACTTTTTACTGCCTCCCTATTGTTCCTTCCTCAACCCTATTGAGAGTTTTTTTGCAAAATGGAAGAACTACGTAATTAGGCAACAATGGGCATATTAAACTCAATTAATAAATTCCAAAGAAAATGGCTTTCTTGCGATTACATTTGAAGATTGCGAGCATATTATAGGAATATGCTTAGGTATTTGGATAAATAAGCAAACAGGGTGGAAATCAATAACTAAAGGTCGTTCCATTAAAGAATTTTGATATAAACTCATAATTGTAATTGATTTTGGAAAACGACAAAAAAGAATTTTATTATTTTGTGTAATGAATTTTCAAAAATATTTTTTGCAGTTTTTCAGATTTGATCGAGGATTAAATAAAGGTTATTTTTAGCTAGTTTACATACATTACAGAGACATTTTTAAATGCAACAGAGACTTCATTAAAATCAAATCGACTTAATTGAATGCAATAAAGACTCAATTGAGCGCAACAGAAAGTTTATTGAAGAAAAAATACTGTATTTTGAAATATATTTATAAACTGTTTATGATTATTCCTGAGAATATTGAAGAAACTTTAATTATCTTTGACAAACTTTAATTTTTCTTATATTGTCTTTGAAAAACTTTAAATATCTTTAATTATCTTTGTAAATCTTTAAAGAACAGTGGTTTTCAGTAGAAAAACTTTGCACGAACTTTGAAAATTTTACCTAAAGAACTTTAAAGCTTTCCAAAGTTTTTCAATGACAATTTGACTGGGGCAAGTAACCATGGCGTGAGCATTGATTAGGAGCTCTTGAATTATATCAATAATTATCCTGATCTGTCTAAGAGGACCATAACTGGTGAAGAATGTTGGATATTTGGTTGTTATGATGAAATCAAACTCAATCATCGCATGAGCCAAGATCGAAAAATGCACACTAAGTTCGTTCAATTGTGAAGGCTTTGTTCACTTTTAGCTGTCTTGGGGTAGCGCATCATGAGTTTTTACGAGCAACAAGGAGTATTACCTTGAAGTTATGCGCCGTTTTGTGAGAAGCAAAATGCATTACGATAATGATCTGCACAGTCATCATTGCTTGTGAACGATTTTTATCCAAAACAGCACGACAATCACACCCCAACCACCATATTCACTAGATATGGCACCCTGCAACTTTTTCTTATTTCCAAAATTGAAATGACGGAAATTTCAAGAAATAAAGACATCATTATGCAAGAGCTTAAAGCCATTCCAAAAGTGATAGTTAGGAATGCTTTAAGGATTGGAAAAGTAGCACTATATATTAGCAATTTGCTATTTACCTTTATGTTTATTAATACCAAACTTGGAACTAGTATTTTATTGAGGGAAGAGTACCAATAATTTTATTAGAAAGATTAATATTCATATCTTTGGCATATACTAATTTAGTTGCTTTTTAAAATTTTTTCACATTTTCTTTTTTACTTGAGATTTAAGGCCAATCCTTATTTTTAATAGAGTCAATAAATTCATAAAAAAGTCTTAGAAGAAAGAATTTCTTATATCCGATTTTCATGAGTAATTTAAAAAAATTAACTACTATGGAAATATATTCACTTGTATGGGAACAGATTCTAGAAAAACTCAGCAATCGTATTTTAATTATGCTTTTCTTTGTCATACTGCAATGGTAGGAATCGGGCGAATGATGGTAAGATCCGATCTTTTCTTATGAAGAGACCTCTTCCAATTTCTCAATTCTTTTGCTTAATTTGAATATTCGAAAAGTTTGCTTTGTATTTCATATCTCATGAAAAAATTTAGAGTTTTCATATAATACTTTTAGATCTTCACGCACTAAATTAGCAATTTCTTCATCAAGAATGCAAAATATATCATCTAGATATCTTCTATAAATAATATTTCTTTTAAATTTATCAATCTTGCTTTTTTCTAAGTTGTAGATGGAGATATCCCAAATATACTGTGCTGAGTTACCATCATAGCAAGGCCGTCTACTTGGACATACTCTTTATTGCAAAATTTACATTCATTATTTTTATAAATTGTTTTCATCAGTTATATTATATGTAATTCATAAGCTTTGGTTGTTAATTTTTGAGATCAGTTCTTTGTTAACCATTAGGTTTTGCAAAGTTTGAATCATTGCATCATGAGGATACTTAAATAATGTTTCGGGTTACTCCCTTATCATTAGGGCATTATGAATAAATTTCCTAATAGTTGAGTTCAATGCAACAAGTAGAGTTTGATCATCCTGCAAAGCTGTGTGAATGATGCAATTAACAGTAATAACGGTGCTGATACATCATGAAAAAATTTAAGCAAATATATTCAACGCGTTTCGGCAAAGCTTAAAATACAATATTTATAATTTATATTAGAAAATCATTAATTAGCACTATAAGTTTGATTATCTTGGACACTTTCTTCAAGATATATCTAGTAATTTAGCATGTACCATGTCTTGAACCTGTCAATAGTTTCTTAAAATTAAGGTTGCGAACACCAAATTATGTGTTTTGAAAGTTTAATATGCATGCCTTTAACGTAAAAATGTTAATTCTTTTAAAATTTTCATTTTTACCCGAAATATAAGAGCATTCTTTATTTTTGATTGAATTAATAAACACTTTATAATGTTTATAATTTTTTATATCCAATATTCATCAATGATTTAAAGAAATTTATAACAATAGATATAAATTCACTTGTGTGAGAACAGATTCTTTCAAAGGTCAATTACTTGCATTTAGTTGCCATCACCAGTTCTCCATTCCTTTGTTTGATTAGGATATCAAGAAACATTGCTTTATAATTGTAGATTTCATGTAAATCATGTAAATGCAATGGATTTATGAACTATTTTACATCATCTATCATTAATTTTGGCAAATACAAATTATGTCGTCTAAATATCTTCTATAAATAATAACAATTTTAGTGAATTTTTCAATAATATTTTTTTGTAGGTTATACATAAAAGTTTCAGCAATGTATAAAGCTGAGTTGCTTCCCATCGCCAAACCGGCTTTTTGAATAAATTTCCTCAATCCAAAAATGAAAACATTATTTTTGTAGACATTTTGCGTTATCTTTATAATGGGATACATTACATTTTAGTGATTTTCAAAGGGCAAGTTTCATAAATTTCTTTTTTCATAATTTCCAATGGTTCTGTAATAAGTATTGAGGTATAAAGTGTGCAGTTAGAAAAAAAACCTCACCATGATTGTCACTAATTTTTGAATAAATTTCCTCAATCCAAAAATGAAAACATTATTTTTGTAGACATTTTGCGTTATCTTTATAATGGGATACATTACATTTTAGTGATTTTCAAAGGGCAAGTTTCATAAATTTCTTTTTTCATAATTTCCAATGGTTCTGTAATAAGTATTGAGGTATAAAGTGTGCAGTTAGAAAAAAAACCTCACCATGATTGTCACTAATTTTTGAATAAATTTCCTCAATCCAAAAATGAAAACATTATTTTTGTAGACATTTTGCGTTATCTTTATAATGGGATACATTACATTTTAGTGATTTTCAAAGGGCAAGTTTCATAAATTTCTTTTTTCATAATTTCCAATGGTTCTGTAATAAGTATTGAGGTATAAAGTGTGCAGTTAGAAAAAAAACCTCACCATGATTGTCACTAATTTTTGAATAAATTTCCTCAATCCAAAAATGAAAACATTATTTTTGTAGACATTTTGCGTTATCTTTATAATGGGATACATTACATTTTAGTGATTTTCAAAGGGCAAGTTTCATAAATTTCTTTTTTCATAATTTCCAATGGTTCTGTAATAAGTATTGAGGTATAAAGTGTGCAGTTAGAAAAAAAACCTCACCATGATTGTCACTAATTTTTGAATAAATTTCCTCAATCCAAAAATGAAAACATTATTTTTGTAGACATTTTGCGTTATCTTTATAATGGGATACATTACATTTTAGTGATTTTCAAAGGGCAAGTTTCATAAATTTCTTTTTTCATAATTTCCAATGGTTCTGTAATAAGTATTGAGGTATAAAGTGTGCAGTTAGAAAAAAAACCTCACCATGATTGTCACTAATTTTTGAATAAATTTCCTCAATCCAAAAATGAAAACATTATTTTTGTAGACATTTTGCGTTATCTTTATAATGGGATACATTACATTTTAGTGATTTTCAAAGGGCAAGTTTCATAAATTTCTTTTTTCATAATTTCCAATGGTTCTGTAATAAGTATTGAGGTATAAAGTGTGCAGTTAGAAAAAAAACCTCACCATGATTGTCACTAATTTTTGAATAAATTTCCTCAATCCAAAAATGAAAACATTATTTTTGTAGTTGACATTTTGCGTTATCTTTATAATGGGATACATTACATTTTAGTGATTTTCAAAGGGCAAGTTTCATAAATTTCTTTTTTCATAATTTCCAATGGTTCTGTAATAAGTATTGAGGTATAAAGTGTGCAGTTAGAAAAAAAACCTCACCATGATTGTCACTAATTTTTGAATAAATTTCCTCAATTTGAGGTTAAGCACAATCGATCCATGCCCACCATCTCGAGTTAGGTAGGGTGTAGACCAGTGGTCTTCAACCTTTTTCCAGATGCCGCCCATTTTTGTAAGGTTTTTGAAGAGAAAAATTTCCATCGCCCACTAGCATTTGATCAAAGAAGTCCGTATTCGTTGATACGCATTACATAAGACAAAGATTACAATGTAACTGATTGAAATTAAGTTATTTTAGAATGACTGCCTGTTTAGAGAAAGAAATTTTTAATATTAATGGAAAATAAAAAGCACTTTGCAGACTATCTTAATCAAATGAGGTATTCAATAGAAAATTTTTATAACTAGCTTGTAATAAGCTCACATTTTAACAAAAAAGGTTAATATGGTTTAATGAGCTTGTTGCTATGCGACTAAACATAGAATATCTGGTTCGATTTTTGTCATCAGGAAGAGACAGTCTCTCATTTTATTGCTTCTCAGGCAATTTCTTTCATTGGTGATGATGTTTTTTCAGTACTAAGGCCTGATAATGTATCGGAAAACAGCAACAAATGCAGGTGATTTGAACACGAATTTGGGGCATGTAAAGCATAACGGTTCGCTTATAAAAGAATATAAAATGGTGATTGGACCCGTTTTGGCACTTCGTCGTTATACACCATTTCAAGATCTATTTCAGAAAATGTAAGATCAAATTCAGAAAAACTAAGATCAATTTCAGAATGTTCAGAATCTTTAAATTTCCATATGTTTATTCATATGCAGGTTTTTGCATGTCTTATTCTATATATTTACTCTGCATAACCGTTTGATATGATTACTGTTATTATTACTAAACGTGGAATGTATGTACAGTAGATTATTGTATGTAAACAATTATTGACGCTCAAGCGTTTTGTGGTCAAAAGTTAGACTTATCGAAATCTTCTGATATTCACCTCGTCTCATCTTTGCATCAAATCTAAATTTGAAAGTTGTGAATAACCAAACTTAATATTTTGCGGAGTATGTAATAATTTAAAAATATATTTTTCATAGAGTTAAATAGGGCTAAAGAAGTTCTGCAGAAGGCTGAAAACAGCAAAGCAATTAGTAGTGACTGTCGACATGTACATGTAAAGTGTATATGTTTCTAAAGATACAACTCCATATTTCTACAAGAGAAACGTTATAGCCTAAAGTTAAACCGAAAAGGACATGAACATTAAAGACCTTGTGTTCCTTCTGTAATAAAAGTAAAATAGCATATATTGAATGTCCAGTGTAGACAGGTAAATTACAACACTAAATATGCTCAGGGTGTTTCCTACGCCTTGAAAATTGGATTTCTTATGGATAAAATTTTAAACATGCTATAAACTGAAATGTGTCTACCGCGATATGAAATCTGAAATAGCCACTACTGCACGGTGGTACCATCCAGGTGAAGGCCACTTATGCAGATTATAGATGAGTTACACTGGTTAAACGCGTTTTTATATCATCTTTCACCTAAATTTCAGAGTTGAGATTGTAATGGCGAAGTAAATAATTATAAGTAAAGTTTGTTTAGTTAATAAATTATCCATTATTGGGTGATAGGGCAGATATCATTTCCCTTACTTTACACAACATTGAAAATTACAATAGACAGGGAAAATTCAGAATAGCAACGATACAAACGGGCGAATTTTGAAGAACAGAAACAATTATAAACGCATGTAATAAGACTGTGGATCAGGGGTGTACACATCATTTTCTGATGTGGGGACATCTCAGTCATTATCAAGTGAGTGAACAAAAGCGGGTAATGCCCGCGAAAATTTTTCAAAATATTGAAAAAATAGACTCTAAAAATTCTATTAATGACGTCAGTTTTGAATTTTGACAAAGTTTTTTGTTTTAGCCAATCAAAATCAATTTTGCGCCCTCAACGGGTGACATTTAACCATGTCCCCGTTGCGTACTCCAATGCTACGGATTGAATTCGCTAGATGTCGTTAAGCTGAAGTAATAAATATATGTAGAATTCTGTGAATTATTCAATCTCTAAACAATTGTATTTAAATTTTTTCCATTGCACTGAACAAATTGATTTCTGAGTAAATTATTATTATCAATATTTTGCTTAGCTTTATATAGATATAATCAATAAATAAATATAATTCATCAAACTTTCGTCAAATACTGCATTTTCAGGAGAAGGGCATCACAAAAAATAACATCTATTATGCCAATAAGCCCCCTTCCAAGGCTTTTTATGACAAAACACCCTACTGGGGATGATTGACATTAGAACAACAGTTTTCGTCCTTAATCCCAGTAATTCATATGATTTATAACATTATTTGTTTTCCTTATAATTAAAGCGAACAAATTTAAAAAATCTGTCCTTGATTGAATCCATCAAATTCTTCTGTATTCTCAGCTGATTTTTTATTTGGATTCCAGCTGGTATTGCTTTAGTTTTTGCATTATTCTCAAACATTTGCTATAAGTGAAAAAGTCGATAAGTTGGCAGGCCACTGCAAAATTCAGTCCGATAACACCAGTCTGCAAATGGAATAAATTCTGATAAAATATCAGTATGCTTTGAACTGTCTATATTACCTTCTTCCACAATTTTCAAGTATAAACCTTTAAAGCTTAAAGAACCCTAAACCATACATTTTTGGGAAAATTTTGGAAATAAATTGATTAAGAGGCGTCATAGCTGTCGTAGACCAATGAGAAGTGTTGTTTCTATGCAGCTGGCACATGCACTCATCAGTTAAGCAAACATTTTTAAAAATTCCACCCAGCGACCACGTTTAACAGAAGCTAACCCGGTGCTTTTTCTTTTTGTGTCAAAACTTGCACTTTTTCGAACGTTTTTTGACAAATCCCTGCCTTTGAAAGTGCTCGGTACACTGTCGATGTTGAGAATATTTTGCTATAGGTTTCTTGAAAATCTGACTTCAAATAAGCGGTTGATTTCAATGGATTTTGTAATGCAATTTTGGCAAAGTTTTGCATTCTGTTGTTCCAGTAGAGTAAAGATATTAGTGAACGTTTCTTGCATCTCATCCGTTGTGTGTATGTGTGTGAACCAGCCAAAATTTTCAAAGTGGTTAGAACTCATATATTACAATTGCTTGGATTTTTCTAGATAAATTTTTTTCAACTAAGCTAATATATTCCATTAAATAATAATAA
>CABFPE010000045.1:1085709-1098815 GCA_900660155.1 Hofstenia miamia
TTCCAATTTACTTAGTAACTCCTAAAATTGTCATATA
Organism: Hofstenia miamia; assembly: GCA_900660155.1. Taxonomy (NCBI): domain Eukaryota; kingdom Metazoa; phylum Xenacoelomorpha; order Acoela; family Hofsteniidae; genus Hofstenia; species Hofstenia miamia. The sequence continues at coordinate 1,085,747 of CABFPE010000045.1, forward strand.
ATTGATGTAGTCATATTATACTAAGTGCTTTTAGGTCAAAATGAAGTCAAAATTTGCTGTTAGGTCAACCAAGTAAAATAGAGTAAAAATACAGAAAAACTATCAATATTATTCCTTTGATGTGCAATGAACTATAGCATATGCGAGCTTTTTTCTTTGTCCCATCAGGGTGGATAAAACTAATATTTTCCCAGACTTTTCAGATTTTACTTACCAAAGTAATGTGCGAAGTCTTGGTACTCAATACCAGAACTTCTTACTGCAGCTGAGCTATGATGCTAGATAAATGATTGGGAAGTGGTCTACATGCAAAGAATTGTTTCTGAAATTTCATCACGTTACTCACGTTGTACATCTTATACATGATTGTTTTCAATGTCTAAAATCAACTGATATCTTGATTGCTAGGATGAAAATGGCTACCCCGAGGATCAAAACACACATGGCTATGCTTAGGGAAATTGGTCAATGACCTACATCAGCTGCTACCAGAAGCGGGGATTCTTGGTTAGAAGAAGTAACTTGAATGATGTAAAATATGTTGTTAGTTCTTTTAAATATAGTGGCATCATTGTGCAGTGATAAAGAACCCATTAAGAAAGAAACGTTGGTTCAAGGACCAATTTATTTTATCAAATACACATCTCTTCATATTTATGTGAAAAATTTTGAATAGTATTGGCAAATTGTAATCAGTTTAGAAAATGGTGACCTGAATTCAGTAGGACCATATTTTGACAATATGACGAGGACTGCTTAGGATTTTCATAAAATGATTAGGACAAATGTTGACCTAAGGCCTTCACAGCACATCCTCCTTCAAAATGATCAACAAAGTACTTTTTTTCTATATTTGGAAACTCGCGTTAACATTAATTGACATAACTACATTAACATCATCCTCCGTGTTTCATGATGCAATTTTTATTTACTTATTTAATTTTGTATCTCATTACCCTTTGGTTACGTAATAATTTTTTGAAACTGTTATATTTTGGAAGGTAATTTACGAGTTAATGTTCAAGTCGACATGATGCTAAGCTGATGAAAGTTTGCAATTTTATTATCTAGTGTGTTTCGGTTTATCTTAGCATTATCAGTTTGGAAACCTATATAGGGTAGCGATATTTTTAGTTGTTTAATAAATTTAAATTCAGATACTTTGTGTTGACCCTATTCAAATTTATTCATTTTCTGGTAATTAATGGTAATAACATCCTGGTATGCATATAGTGATTTCAACTTTTTATTATCTCTCATGTAATCATTAGCTATGTATTTGTTTCGCCAAAATTCTACGAGCAGATGACAGCATTGAGAATTAGAGGATGCAGTTTTAATCTCCTGACTGCGTTTTATTTATAATATACACATATTCTAAAGAATTTCGAATTCTCGAGCAGGAACACACCTCTTAATCTTTCATTTTCGTTGATGAAATAACGTTTCAAGCAAGCACTCGTCCAAAAAGAAGGCCGATCCGTTGCAGGACAAAGCTTCAGTTCCTTATGTTCATTCTAGAAATATATCAATAGTAGCAGCGAGGAATAAGACAGGCATGTAAAATTACAAGATAAATTACACGTCTGTGAAAGTTAAAGATTTTCAAACATGTTTGAATGAAATTTAAAATTAATGTCATGCAAAAAATATTATGGATCCTCTTTGTATCTTAGACAACACTAGAATGCATCATGCTATATTGATCTTCTTGAATTTTTTGCAACTTTTTACTGCCTCCCTATTGTTCCTTCCTCAACCCTATTGAGAGTTTTTTTGCAAAATGGAAGAACTACGTAATTAGGCAACAATGGGCGTATTAAACTCAATTAATAATTTCCAAAGAAAATGGCTTTCTTGCGATTACATTTGAAGATTGCGAGCATATTATAGGAATATGCTTAGGTATTTGGATAAATAAGCAAACAGGGTGGAAATCAATAACTAAAGGTCGTTCCATTAAAGAATTTTGATATAAACTCATAATTGTAATTGATTTTGGAAAACGACAAAAAAGAATTTTATTATTTTGTGTAATGAATTTTCAAAAATATTTTTTGCAGTTTTTCAGATTTGATCGAGGATTAAATAAAGGTTATTTTTAGCTAGTTTACATACATTACAGAGACATTTTTAAATGCAACAGAGACTTCATTAAAATCAAATCGACTTAATTTAATGCAATAGAGACTCAATTGAGCGCAACAGAAAGTTTATTGAAGAAAAAATACTGTATTTTGAAATATATTTATAAACTGTTTATGATTATTCCTGAGAATATTGAAGAAACTTTAATTATCTTTGACAAACTTTAATTTTTCTTATATTGTCTTTGAAAAACTTTAAATATCTTTAATTATCTTTGTAAATCTTTAAAGAACAGTGGTTTTAAGTAGAAAAACTTTGCACGAACTTTGAAAATTTTACCTAAAGAACTATAAAGCTTCCCAAAGTTTTTCAATGACAATTTGACTGGGGCAAGTAACCATGGCGTGAGCATTGATTAGGAGCTCTTGAATTATATCAATAATTATCCTGATCTGTCTAAGAGGACCATAACTGGTGAAGAATGTTGGGTATTTGGTTGTTATGATGAAATCAAACTCAATCATCGCATGAGCCAAAATCGAAAAATGCGCACTAAGTTCGTTCAAATGTGAAGGCTTATTGTTCACTTTTAGCTGTCTTGGGGTAGCGCATCATGAGTTTTTACGAGCAACAAGGAGTATTACCTTGATTATGCGCCGTTTTGTGAGAAGCAAAATGCATTACGATAATGATCTGCACAGTCATCATTGCTTGTGAACGATTTTTAGCCAAAACAGCACAACAATCACACCCCAACCACCATATTCACTAGATATGGCACCCTGCAACTTTTTCTTATTTCCAAAATTGAAATGACGGAAATTTCAAGAAATAAAGACATCATTATGCAAGAGCTTAAAGCCATTCCAAAAGTGATAGTTAGGAATGCTTTAAGGATTAGAAAAGTAGCACTATATATTAGCAATTTGCTATTTACCTTTATGTTTATTAATACCAAACTTGGAACTAGTATTTTATTGAGGGAAGAGTACCAATAATTTTATTAGAAAGATTAATATTCATATCTTTGGCATATACTAATTTAGTTGCTTTTTAAAATTTTTTCACATTTTCTTTTTTACTTGAGATTTAAGGCCAATCCTTATTTTTAATAGAGTCAATAAATTCATAAAAAATTCTTAGAAGAAGGGATTTTTTATATCCGATTTTCATGAGTAATTTAAAAAAATTAACTGCTATGGAAATATATTCACTTGTATGGGAACAGATTCTAGAAAAACTCAGCAATCGTATTTTAATTATGCTTTTCTTTGTCATACTGCAATGGTAGGAATCGGGCGAATGATGGTAAGATCCGATCTTTTCCTTATGAAGAGACCTCTTCCAATTTCTCAATTCTTTTGCTTAATTTGAATATTCGAAAAGTTTGCTTTGTATTTCATATCTCATGAAAAAATTTAGAGTTTTCATATAATACTTTTAGATCTTCACGCACTAAATTAGCAATTTCTTCATCAAGAATGCAAAATATATCATCTAGATATCTTCTATAAATAATATTTCTTTTAAATTTATCAATCTTGCTTTTTTCTAAGTTGTACATGGAGATATCCGCAATATACTGTGCTGAGTTACCATCATAGCAAGGCCGTCTACTTGGACATACTCTTTATTGCAAAATTTACATTCATTATTTTTATAAATTGTTTTCATCAGTTATATTATATGTAATTCATAAGCTTTGGTTGTTAATTCCGTAAAAGTGTAGTTTATAGGAAATTCAATTTTTGAGATCAGTTCTTTGTTAACCATTAGGTTTTGCAAAGTTTGAATCATTGCATCATGAGGATACTTAAATAATGTTTCGGGTTACTCCCTTATCATTAGGGCATTATGAATAAATTTCCTAATAGTTGAGTTCAATGCAACAAGTAGAGTTTGATCATCCTGCAAAGCTGTGTGAATGATGCAATTAACAGTAATAACGGTGCTGATACATCATGAAAAAATTTAAACAAATTCAACGCGTTTCGGCAAAGCTTAAAATACAATATTTATAATTTATATTAGAAAATCATTAATTAGCACTATAAGTTTGATTATCTTGGACACTTTATTCAAGATATATCTAGTAATTTAGCATGTACCATGTCTTGAACCTGTCAATAGCTTCTTAAAATTAAGGTTGCGAACACCAAATTATGTGTTTTGAAAGTTTAATATGCATGCCTTTAACGGAAAAATGTTAATTCTTTTAAAATTTTCATTTTTACAGGAAATATAAGAGCATTCTTTATTTTTGATTGAATTAATAAACAATTTATAATGTTTTAAAGGAACAGATTTCTTATATCCAATATTCATCAATGATTTAAAGAAATTTATAACAATAGATATAAATTCACTTGTGTGAGAACAGATTCTTTCAAAGGTCAATAACTTGCATTTAGTTGCCATCACCAGTTCTCCATTCCTTTGTTTGATTAGGATATCAAGAAACATTGCTTTATAATTGTAGATTTCATGTAAATCATGTAAATGTAATGGATTTATGAACTATTTTACATCATCTATCATTAATTTTGGCAAATACAAATTATGTCGTCTAAATATCTTCTATAAATAATAACAATTTTAGTGAATTTTTCAATAATATTTTTTTGTAGGTTATACATAAAAGTTTCAGCAATGTATAAAGCTGAGTTGCTTCCCATCGCCAAACCGGCTTTTTGAATAAATTTCCTCAATCCAAAAATGAAAACATTATTTTTGTAGACATTTTGCGTTATCTTTATAATGGGATACATTACATTTTAGTGATTTTCAAAGGGCAAGTTTCATAAATTTCTTTTTTCATAATTTCCAATGGTTCTGTAATAAGTATTGAGGTATAAAGTGTGCAGTTAGAAAAAAAACCTCACCATGATTGTCACTAATTTTTGAATAAATTTCCTCAATCCAAAAATGAAAACATTATTTTTGTAGACATTTTGCGTTATCTTTATAATGGGATACATTACATTTTAGTGATTTTCAAAGGGCAAGTTTCATAAATTTCTTTTTTCATAATTTCCAATGGTTCTGTAATAAGTATTGAGGTATAAAGTGTGCAGTTAGAAAAAAAACCTCACCATGATTGTCACTAATTTTTGAATAAATTTCCTCAATCCAAAAATGAAAACATTATTTTTGTAGACATTTTGCGTTATCTTTATAATGGGATACATTACATTTTAGTGATTTTCAAAGGGCAAGTTTCATAAATTTCTTTTTTCATAATTTCCAATGGTTCTGTAATAAGTATTGAGGTATAAAGTGTGCAGTTAGAAAAAAAACCTCACCATGATTGTCACTAATTTTTGAATAAATTTCCTCAATCCAAAAATGAAAACATTATTTTTGTAGACATTTTGCGTTATCTTTATAATGGGATACATTACATTTTAGTGATTTTCAAAGGGCAAGTTTCATAAATTTCTTTTTTCATAATTTCCAATGGTTCTGTAATAAGTATTGAGGTATAAAGTGTGCAGTTAGAAAAAAAACCTCACCATGATTGTCACTAATTTTTGAATAAATTTCCTCAATCCAAAAATGAAAACATTATTTTTGTAGACATTTTGCGTTATCTTTATAATGGGATACATTACATTTTAGTGATTTTCAAAGGGCAAGTTTCATAAATTTCTTTTTTCATAATTTCCAATGGTTCTGTAATAAGTATTGAGGTATAAAGTGTGCAGTTAGAAAAAAAACCTCACCATGATTGTCACTAATTTTTGAATAAAGGCTTATTAAAAAGTCCAGAATGGTTGAAATATTGTTTTTTATGTCCTTAATTAATATTGAACACAGTTTGCCTATCATTGAATATAAATTATTTTTGAAATCAATATCGAGCATGATGTCCTCACATTAGTGGTGATATTATTATTTGTGCTATTGTATCAGTGGGCATGTTTATATTTTGATTGGTTAACACCAGTTTTGTTCTCAATAGCATAATTTTTGTTTAATTATTTTATGTTAAGTCTCGTAGCGAATGATCTTATTGAAAGCAAACGCTGAGGTTAAGCACAATCGAGTTAGGTAGGGTGTAGACCAGTGGTCTTCAACCTTTTTCCAGATGCCGCCCATTTTTGTAAGGTTTTTGAAGAGAAAAATTTCCATCGCCCACTAGCATTTGATCAAAGAAGTCCGTATTCGTTGATACGCATTACATAAGACAAAGATTACAATGTAACTGATTGAAATTAAGTTATTTTAGAATGACTGCCTGTTTAGAGAAAGAAATTTTTAATATTAATGGAAAATAAAAAGCACTTTGCAGACTATCTTAATCAAATGAGGTATTCAATAGAAAATTTTTATAACTAGCTTGTAATAAGCTCACATTTTAACAAAAAAGGTTAATATGGTTTAATGAGCTTGTTGCTATGCGACTAAACATAGAATATCTGGTTCGATTTTTGTCATCAGGAAGAGACAGTCTCTCATTTTATTGCTTCTCAGGCAATTTCTTTCCTTGGTGATGATGTTTTTTCAGTACTAAGGCCTGATAATGTATCGGAAAACAGCAACAAATGCAGGTGATTTGAACACGAATTTGGGGCATGTAAAGCATAACGGTTCGCTTATAAAAGAATATAAAATGGTGATTGGACCCGTATAAAATGGTGATTGGACCCGTTCTACACCATTTCAAGATCTATTTCAGAAAATGTAAGATCAAATTCAGAAAAACTAAGATCAATTTCAGAATGCTCAGAATCTTTAAATTTCCATATGTTTATTCATATGCAGGTTTTTGCATGTCTTATTCTATACATTTACTCTGCATAACATTTTGATATGATTACTGTTATTATTACTAAATGTGGAATGTATGTACAGTAGATTATTGTATGTAAACAATTATTGACGCTCAAACGTTTTGTGGTCAAAAGTTAGACTTATCAGAAAAATGCTAACTTTCGAAATCTTCTGATATTCACCTCGTCTCATCTTTGCATCAAATCTAAATTTGAAAGTTGTGAATAACCAAACTTAACAATTTGCGGAGTATGTAATAATTTAAAAATATATTTTTCATAGAGTTAAATAGGGCTAAAGAAGTTCTGCAGAAGGCTGAAAACAGCAAAGCAATTAGTAGTGACTGTCGACATGTACATGTAAAGTGTATATGTTTCTAAAGATACAACTCCATATTTCTACAAGAGAAACGTTATAGCCTAAAGTTAAACCGAAAAGGACATGAACATTAAAGACCTTGTGTTCCTTCTGTAATAAAAGTAAAATAGCATATATTGAATGTCCAGTGTAGACAGGTAAATTACAACACTAAATATGCTCAGGGTGTTTCCTACGCCTTGAAAATTGGATTTCTTATGGATAAAATTTTAAACATGCTATAAACTGAAATGTGTCTACCGCGATATGAAATCTGAAATAGCCACTACTGCACGGTGGTACCATCCAGGTGAAGGCCACTTATGCAGATTATAGATGAGTTACACTGGTTAAACGCGTTTTTATTTCATCTTTCACCTAAATTTCAGAGTTGAGATTGTAATGGCGAAGTAAATAATTATAAGTAAAGTTTGTTTAGTTAATAAATTATCCATTATTGGGTGATAGGGCAGATATCATTTCCCTTACTTTACACAACATTGAAAATTACAATAGACAGGGAAAATTCAGAATAGCAACGATACAAACGGGCGAATTTTGAAGAACAGAAACAATTATAAACGCATGTAATAAGACTGTGGATCAGGGGTGTACACATCATTTTCTGATGTGGGGACATCTCAGTCATTATCAAGTGAGTGAACAAAAGCGGGTAATGCCCGCGAAAATTTTTCAAAATATTGAAAAAATAGACTCTAAAAATTCTATTAATGACGTCAGTTTTGAATTTTGACAAAGTTTTTTGTTTTAGCCAATCAAAATCAATTTTGCGCCCTCGACGGGTGACATTTAACCATGTCCCCGTTGCGTACTCCAATGCTACGGATTGAATTCGCTAGATGTCGTTAAGCTGAAGTAATAAATATATGTAGAATTCTGTGAATTATTCAATCTCTAAACAATTGTATTTAATTTTTTTCCATTGCACTGAACAAATTGATTTCTGAGTAAATTATTATTATCAATATTTTGCTTAGCTGCATATAGATAATCAATAAATAAATATAACTCATCAAACTTTCGTCAAATACTGCATTTTCAGGAGAAGGGCCTCACAAAAAATAACATCTATTATGCCAATAAGCCCTCTTCCAAGGCTTTTTATGACAAAACACCCTACTGGGGATGATTGAAATTAGAACAACAGTTTTCGTCCTTAATCCCAGTAATTCATATGATTTATAACATTATTTGTTTTCCTTATAATTTAAGCGAACACATTTAAAAAATCTGTCCTGGATTGAATCCATCAAATTCTTCTGTATTCTCAGCTAATTTTTTATTTGGATTCCAGCTGGTATTGCTTTAGTTTTTGCATTATTCTTAAACATTTGCTATAAGTGAAAAAGTCGATAAGTTGGCAGGCCACTGCAAAATTTGCAAATATATTTCTCTGACGAAAATTTGGTCGTGCCTTGAGGTGTGAGGGGTCACCTCGTCTTCCTGAAGAATCCATCCAGTCCGATGACACCAGTCTGCAAATGGAATAAACTCTGATAAAATATCAGTATGCTTTGAACTGTCTATATTACCTTCTTCCACAATTTTCAAGTATAAACCTTTAAAGCTTAAAGAACCCTAAACCATACATTTTTGGGAAAATTTTGGAAATTGATTAAGAGGCGTCATAGCTGTCGTAGACCAATGAGAAGTGTTGTTTCTATGCAGCTGGCACATGCACTCATCAGTTAAGCAAACATTTTTAAAAAATCCACCCAGCGACCACGTTTAACAGAAGCTAACCCGGTGCTTTTTCTTTTTGTGTCAAAACTTGCACTTTTTCGAACGTTTTTTGACAAATCCCTGCCTTTGAAAGTGCTCGGTACACTGTCGATGTTGAGACTATTTTGCTATAGGTTTCTTGAAAATTTGACTTCAAATAAGCGGTTGATTTCAATGGATTTTGTAAAGCAATTTTGGCAAATTTTTGCATTCATTTCCAGACAATTTGAGGGGTCGCCCACTTCCTTTTTTCTGTAGACTTTTTTTTGAGTTCATACCACCCGATATCTTGAGTAAAGTTTTGCATTCTGTTGTTCCAGTAGAGTAAAGATATTAGTGAACGTTTCTTGCATCTTGACGAGGCATGCTTAGTGAAAATTCATAAAGTCGCTGTTCTCATCCGTTGTGTGTATGTGTGTGAACCAGCCAAAATTTTCAAAGTGGTTAGAACTCATATATTACAATTGCTTGGATTTTTCTAGATAAATTTTTTTCAACTAAGCTAATATATTCCATTAAATAATAATAATAAACTCTTTTAATGAATACTCATTAGAAGCAAAAAATTGTATGAACATCACGAAATTCCATTTCGTTCTGTGTACATCAATTTTTAACCCATTTTATCCAGATGTTTTGAATTTGCAAAATCATATTCAACTCTCACCAATGTGGTTTTGGGTCTACTCACAACCATGGCATAAATTGAATTCGGATCTAATACAAAATCCGTTGTTCACGTTCCAAATCAGAATGAGAAGATATTTTCCTGGATAATTATATTCAATCTTCACTTATTTTAATGTCAAGTATTGATTTTGACGTAGGATCACGCTGGTCCAGAATTTTACTAACCCATGGTGATGGCGTCCCGTGCCCATGCTATGATCCCATTATCATAACGCTTGCTTTGGAGAAAGAGGGAAAAAATCTATAATAATATTCTGAAATCCGTGGTCTCAATTTCTTCCTTTATTGTCCCACTTACTTATTATTCCTCATTACAGTGAAATATGAAATTTCAGAACCCATTTAGTGGAACTGAACGGTTTAACAGAGTTCTATTTTGAAATACATCGATTACTACTATTTGAGTTTAAAGCATTTTAAATGCAAGTGATGTAGGGATGTCTAATAAGTCATAGTGAGAAGCAGATTTGAAAGCCACATATTTTAGATGTGAGTTAGGGGGATCCAAAATGGTTTTGGATAAAATTCAAAGACCGTCACGGTTTTTCTCCTAAGTCAATTTAAATGATATGTAGTAATGTGCATACTTGTAAACTATTTTCATTTTTGGGTATAATATTGATTTATCTAGTTTTTTCATACATAATCATATCCACATTTCACATACACTATGCTTACAAACTCTTTAGAAAATATGCTGGACTCTTGCATATTGTAAAATGAGATCTTTGTTTAATATTGTAAATATTTTTTATTATTATTTGTTTTTTTATCAAAAACTTCTTTATTGTATTTTTTTTCTATTTATTAATGCATATTTCATTTCTGAGTTCTAGAGGCCTATATTAATTACAATATGTTTTAGGCTATTAAGTGTGAAGCAATCATTTCGATTATTTTTACTATGTAGGTTTTTAGTTCTATTATTTCTTTGTATATATTCGTTAAGAAACTATAAGGATATCTTGTTATTTACAAATTTTGGATCTATTATTTCTTTGTATATATTCGTTAAGAAACTATAAGGATATCTTGTTATTTAATTTTCCAATATGTGGATACATTTAATGACCAAACATATATTTTTAGCATTTGTAATCTTGATAGATGTTGTGACAAAAAACGTACTTATTCTAATGCATGTACTAACTGCTTATCATATGTTTACCTTTTTGCCATAGATGATATACTAATTTTACTCTAGAGACAATTTCTTTAGTATTTTAGACAAGAACTTTGTAAACTTCAAATTATTATCAATATCCAGTGCAAGATATTTCATTGTTTACTTAATTGTTTGCGATACTAAGTGATAGTGGCTTAACAACTATATTATGTTCGTTTGGTGGGAAAAAACTTTTTGTAAATCATCATTGAAATGATGGATTAAGGATAGCTATTTTTGGAGATCTTGTGTAGCTTTTAGTGGGTTATTTGATGTTCTAACTATAAATAATCCGCGCATTGATAGAGAGTGCTTTTGTAAATTTCTACAATTATATATATGTAACGAAAATAGTATTGTATCAAGTTCTGTACCCCGTCTATTTACCTAAATTAGTTGTTGTATATATATATATATATGTATATATATATATATATATATACCCGTCTATTTACCTAAATTAGTTGTTTTAAGATATGTATATATATATATATATATATATATATTGTGGCTAAGCTGAAACTAATCCATAATTTACATAAGCAAAATAGTTCTGCCTACACTTATTTAAAACATTATTACTGAAATATTTAATAAAGCACGTAGCCAGTATTATCACATAAGGGGGTCAATATTCATTGATAGGAATTTCTACTTTCCTTAAAATTTAGACTAAAATTTCACCAAGACTCGGTTTCAAATTTATGTTGCAAGCATTGTCGTAGGCATGATTTTCTGACGGTGATATTTGTGAGCAATCGAGGAAATGACAAATTTTTTTGGAAATAGAAAATAAATAGACTTTAGAAATGAATTTCAAGAATTTATTGAGAGCAATTGAATTAAACAATTTTATTTTTACGTCCTAAGGTTGCTTTTAGCTTTATCGTATAAAAGGGGTTTCCTGACCTTCAAGGTGTAAATCTATAATGTTCTCAAATATTTAATTATATTGATCTATTAATGGTACTGGATCTGTGAAATTTAAATTCAGCATATTATGAAATAGCCTGGAAAAAAGATTTTTCTAAATAAACAACTCCTTTTTACGGATTCCAGTAATATTATCAAGGAAAATTTGAACTATGCAAATCTTATCTAATTAAAATTTTATTTTTTAATGTCTGTCAAAAAGTCAATGTAATGCTCCGGAAATTACGAGGCTTTTCAATTTTATCGATTGGATTTCAAATTTTCTTCAATTGCAATTTTAAATATATTTAATTAAATTTCAATTAATAAGTGAAAATATAATGGAATCAAAAACTAATGCTAATTATAATTTAAGTATAGATCGCATTATAAAATGTAATTGTACACTTTGAATTTTAATTGTTTATAATAGACAGCGTGACGCAAAGTTCATTTAATTTACGAAGCAAATGAACACTACGAAACTATATGTGAATGGTAATTTAAATGAATGAAACATTGACAAATTTGTGGACAGTTTCTACTAAAAACATTGGGACATTATTTCTTAGACTATGATTTTATCACAAATTTGCTAGAAAATGTGAATCCAGACTGCCAATGTGCAAAAAGTAAAATTATAGGATTACTTAGAAAACAGACAAATGTTTAGAACTATGTAAATATTGATGTTGACAACACTAGTTGGAATACTTAAATAAATTGAATGTACTAATCCAGAACTAACTTGATTTTAGTGTAGGAAATGCCTTGAAAAGTATCCATTTTTTCTTGATCTAAATTCAGGATAACTTTTTTGAATATTTTTCTTGCACTTAGAGTATTCTATCGGATTCTCAGATATTCATGATGTATGTGAGCATAAATACCCATCATAGCAATATCTAACATTTTTCTGTTCTAACTAGTGCTTACTACTACTACTACTACTAAAAGACTTTATTTAGTCATGTTACAGACTACAAAATATCTATAAGAGTTTGCATTTACAATCAATACAAGAACAAAATATAAAACGGCTGCAACCTTCCCGAGAATAATAATCTCGTAAAAAATTGAAAAATATCGCCTTTAATGTTTCTTTAAAAAATCTAGGTCTTTTATAAATTGACAAATTATATTTGGCTTGAAGACAGTTCACGTAATAAACAGTTCTTGTGAAAAAAGACTTTTCTGTTCCTTTCAAACGAGTTTTTTGTATAGTAAATTTGAGTCTATTACTACTACGTAAACCAGGTCGTGAATTTTTTGCAATGCTGACATATTTCCAAACGTCAACATCATACATACCAGTTACTAGTTTATTGAATAAAAGGATAT
>CABFPE010000045.1:1127100-1144979 GCA_900660155.1 Hofstenia miamia
TTTATATATATATATATATATATATATATATACTGACTACAACAATTTAAAAAACAACAGTATTTAAGAGCAATACAATCTTAAAATTTTTTTCTAACATTCTAGGAGTGAGCCTTATTCATTTTAATTGAAAGAAATATAATTTGTAAATCTTTGTACATATGTAAAAATCAAACGTGAGAAAACAAGCGAATATAATATTAAGATATAATGCTACATGTCTAGGGGCAATAATAATAGTAATAATTATATTAAAAATGTTTGTTTTATATGTATACCGTTTTACATCATTTTTTTGTTAAAATATTTTTTAAAGTGCAAAGTCATAATAAACATTTGGTTTATTTTCTAATTACTTCTAATTTGAGAGTCTACTAACACCAGCCTATGGATTTTCTTATTATACTAATTTCTTCCTAATTTGCTAATTATTTTTTTTAACATTTTTGGAATATTAGATTTCTTCAATCTTAGTGTAAAACATAAATGAAGTAATCAATAAAATGTATTAAATTTGATTGTTTTAATGTTCAATTTTCCTTTCTTTATATAAATACAAAACCAAAGAACATTTTTTGATTAAGAAATTAGCTAGAAAGGTTAATTTACGCTAACATGTGAAATAAGATATCATTATATATTTTATATTTCGAAATTACTAAAACAGGGCATAGTTTCAAAGAATCATATTGATTTTAAATATTGCTTAAACTTATAAAGTTTCTAAAAATATATTTATGTATATATCCTATGCATACATATTGTTTTCGAAAAATCTATTATTTGATATAAACTTTTAGGAAAATTTACTTTGTTCTGTTTATTATGTCACAATGTGTACTTAATCAATTTTGATTGGGTGTAAATTGTGGGTATACATCACGTTTTTATCACTTTCAGGAGGTAACAAATATAGACATTCGACTAAATATTTCCTATCAATTTCTTTTCCACTTTATCTGGTTTATGTTAAAGTAACTTCCATAACTTCAACATTTTAATTTCCTATTACAATTTTTATATTTCAAACTCAGTTTAATCTTAATTTTTTTGCCCCATCCTGCTGCAATGCCTACTTTCTTATTCTATGATCATGATCACTTAAGCTAACCTCAATTCTGTAAAACAATACCAATTATTACAATTTTCATAAATGTATATATATATATATAGGGTTTTATAGAAGGTTCTTAAAAATAAGTCTACATTAATGAAACATTAGTGAAAGATGCTTTTCATTTTTGCCTCTATATGTTAGGACGAGAAATTTTTGCAAATTGTTTCAGGCTAAGCCCTCACAAACTGATTACTGTTCAAAGTGCTTACAAATGAATTTTAGAATAATCCTACAATTTCAGAAGAATTAATTAACTTATAAAAAATTTTCAGTACTTAATTAAGTTCTATTTTTAATGTGTTGCATATTTATATAACTACAGTTTTTTTTCAAATACAGTAGATTGACTAAAGACATCTCTATTTTTTGTTTTAATTCAGTATAAGTGTCGGTTTAAAAATTTCATTTCAATATAGATTATGGTTTAAATTTAAATCAATTTAAAAAAATTGAATTATTTAACCCTATTCCTTCCGAAGTTCTTATAAGTTTCTTAAAAGTATATTTAAATGCTCATAACTAGCAAATCAATAAAGCTGTATGAAAAACTGAAACCATCAGAGCATAGAGAAATGTCTCCTTGCACATTGTTTTTAGAAAGGTTAAGCAGTCTGTCCAAAAAAAGTTGTTTGTTATGCAAAAATTGAATTAATTTTAACAATTGGAACTTTCATCAAAAATATTTAATATTTTCAAGCATTCAGACGCAGCAATACTACTTATTACATCATTACATGATATCACATCCAGCAAGAAATTTATCAATTTGGCAAAACTCAGAATTTTTCAATGAAATTTGCGAAGCATTTTTGAAAACAGATTAAAGCTAGATTATACAGATTAGACAGTCAAGCTTCTAAATATGTTCCGCAACATATCCTTAAATTTCAAAATAATGAAAAACGTTTCTTTTCTTTTATGTATTGGAATTTTAATGAAACTTTAGCAAGGGAATCAGGTTGAATTCCTGGTTTGCTTCGATATTTACAAAATTACTTTACTTTCCTGAGTAATAACGTTGACGGATCCTGTGTTTCTTACAAATTAAGCCCTTCCATTACTTTCCAGTATATATCCAGTAATGTAAACTAATAGCTTATTTAGAAATATGTAACATGTTTTAGTTTCGTTTATGTCCATCACGTACTCTTATAATATTGCTGTTATTTATTACATACTTGTCAACAAGCCGAAATTTTTATGCTCGGCTCGACTCGTTTTAGTTTGAGTAATTTCAGCTCGGCTCTGCTTGGCTCTGCTCTGCTCGGCTCACCACATAGAACTTTTCAATGAGGCTCGCTTTGGCTCGATATTTTTTTTAAAAGTATTGTACTCTCAGAATTTTTTACAAAGCTCTTTGTATTATTTAAAAAACATTTTAAAATAACAATATAAGAAAGGTATATTGAATGAAAAAATAAGAAAAATCTGCATAGAATTTTAAAAAGCAGAACTATTTACTTGCTTGGCTTAATAAGGCTCGTTTTGGGCTCGTTGTAATTCCAATGCAGTGCTCAAGCTCGCCTTTCCTCGTTGGAACCTCGTCGACAAGTCTAATTTATTTATAGAATAAGTTAGCACCTGATAAACAAAAAAAGAGCCTTTCAAAGAAATGGATGAGTTAGTTCTATGATAATTGTTATATGAAGTAACACACGTATCAATTGTATGACTCAAGTCATATTAGATTATGTTAACTTCGAAATTAAGCATGGCTAAATATGGAATCAATAGCATGAAATCAAATATATCATTGAGGGGAGAGTTATTGAAAAGTTAACTTAATTTGTATTCAGAGACGATTTCGTAATCTAAATTTTTTAAACCCAAGTTGAGAATTTACCTGCCAGTACTCCTTATAGACAATGATTATCACTGAAGTTTTACCCAACAAACCAAATTCATATATTTATTTGAAAAAAAAACTTAGAAAATATTGAGCTACTCTTTAACCTTAACGACTTTTTTTAAAAAAATCCTGATGCAATAAATACATTTCAGCCAGATTTTAATATCGAGTTTCAAAATATGATTTAATCCTATTTCCACTAGTGTTACTTTTACGTAACAAATCAATTTGTGGATATTTTGAACAATTTTGTCTAAGTCTTCTAAAGAATGTTGAGAGCTTTTTACATAGACACATCAATGGGAGGGGTGGGCGCACTCATGCATTGATGAGAATTTGTGCTAAAACTTTTTCTTGTGTCTGAAATACATGCAAATAAGATATTTTCAATGAGAAATCCGATTTTTGTTAAAATATTCAAATTTTTTCCATACCTGGTGTTCAGATAATGAGGCAGTCTAATGTTCATTTGAACAACAATTACCCTGAAATATTTAAGTTGAAAACAAAAGAGGCCACCATTCTCTATCTTGTAAAGCTTTCAAATTTTAAATATCCTCATTAGTATGTGATAGATATATGCGTTCAAATATGTTTTAGCTAAGCCATCAAAAATTCGGAAAAATTCCTAGTCGAAATAGGGTTAAATGCCTGACTGGATTATTCTGATCCACATTTATTATTTGAGTCTATCATTCATCAAGATCAGTGATTTGTGAACTCACTCAAATTTACTACCCTCTCGGTGCATACGAAAAATTATTACTATTTTCAAAATAATTGCATCTCTTTATTGTAGTTACTGAATTTTAGTTCCAGGCTTTTTAGTAAGGTTAAGCAATCACTTTGGTTTTTTATTTCGTCGGGGCATTCATGCAAATAATAGCTGTACAAAATTTTCGGTACTGGTGTGAGTAAACATAAAAAATCACTATATGAAAATTTACTATATCCTCCAATGATATATATATATATATATAATATGTATAAAGAAAAATTGTGTTTCGCAAAACACATTATATTAAAATCACTCGTTATCAGAAAATGGCCATTAATTTTGTTTGTAAACATTCACTGGCTTTGTTTTCCGGTACATTACTTTAGTTTGTCTCCCATTTACGATAATGCGTTTTGATCACAAGGTAATCGATTTACTTTTGGATATGGTCAAACAAGAGAAAATATTTTGCCATTCATGTTATTGACTGATAAAATCGTTAAAAAGATCTCATTATTTGGAACACTAAAATATAAAAGAGTCTTTAAAACACTATAAAAAGCGTTTGTGTTGATTCATGCTTTATTTAAATGGCTTTATTGCAATTTGTGTCAACAAGAGAGCTAAATTGTGTTTAAAATTTACGAGTAGATACTTAATTCAAATGATGAATCTTTTAATGGCGAACATTTATGAGCAGACGTTTTTCAGTGATAAAAGATATTTTTTCCTTCAGAACATATTTTCTAAGGAAAAGTGTGCTACTTATTGTGTAAGCTTTCTGTCGAATTGCCATGTTTATCGCTAGTTAGGATACGTGATTTCAATAAACAAACAAGTTGGGAAGTTTATCTATTCCTGAGTGAATTAGTCTGCTTATTTCAGCAATCAGTTAGGTTAAGCACACTACCAACAGAGTGTGCAAGGCTTTCTGGCGGGTATATTCCAGTAGTGAGCAATTGAGTAATCAAAGCCGTGCAGAACAAATATAGATTAAAATGCATTTTACCATCATAGTTGTTAAAATTATTGAGTATTTCACCAAAATATTTTTATTTAATAAATCAAAATCAATTTTGAAATATATTCCAGGATGCCACACTTGCATACACCACTGTGCATTAAGCACAAGCGTTAACATTGTATTGTAATATAACTAAATGAAATTGTGTGTAAAAGAACAAGGCTCATAGAAATTCTAATTTGGCTTACATGTGAAATGAAATTGAGAATTAATATTTAGAAACCCATAAATTTCTCTAAAATTGAACACATTTAGCATTTTACAAATTGGCAAATATTATTCAAAAAGAAATTGATTGATTCTTGAAATAGGCTCTGTCATATATGATTCTAGAGATCATCGTTGATAAAAAGTTTGAGTCATTCTTAATTCTTATTCCATTAATTTAACAATAATATTTCTTGACATTACTTACAAATGCTTAAATTAGGTTTTCTGATAAATATTTTTAACTGCGGTTGAAAGGCTGTAGTGTGAATTATCAGAGAACAGAATTCATCTCGAAACAAACTTCAGATATTTATATCAATATATAGTAAGTTACAGCATCGTTGAAATACTGCTTTTCTTCGATTAAATTTCACATTTACGAAATGTATCTTGCACTTGTTCTGCAAATATTTCAAACTTGCTGTGGATCAGATATTTTCCCATCCTAATCCAATCCCATCCACAAAAATTTGCATGGATCGAGGCATAAAGGAAAGAATCCACATCGACCAAGAAAAACTTCCCACAATTTATGGCACTCGCACATTTCTTAAAGTTGTTTTGAACACTTCAAAGAAGAGAGACAGAAAATTATACAAGTATCTCAATTCATGCGATGTTTTAGGCAAGAACTAATGAATAGATTATTATACCAAGCAGGTAATTAGCTCTTATAGAGTAATATGTTTTGTAGGCCCACATAATATTGTCAGATTTGTACAAAAATATAATTGTGCGTTCAATTTCATTGTTTATTTTATGTTCTTTTGCTTAAAAATTTACCTTAATAGAATAACTTTATCTTGTTAGCCTTAATTTTTAATCCACTATGATCCATGGCAATCCTGCAATATTTGCTAAATGGCACTTTTCACAAGATTTGTAATCCTTAACTATATGCAAAGCCTCATTATATATATATACATATATATATATATATATATATTGAGTTAATATAGGAAGCCTTTCAATATTTTTCAATAACATTTGCTAGTAATATTTCATAGTTGCAATTAACATAACACTTCTTTTGAAAAGCAATTTCGGTGGAACAGAGCGTCAAAAGTCTCTAATCGTATGCTCTCTTGGGTCAGATTATGCACTTAGTGTTTATTCGTACATTATATTAAGGAAATCTGTTATACATAACTTTTTTGCAGCGTAAAATTAATTCAATATAGTTTTATTAACTGGGAGTTTCAAATGCGATATTATATTTAATGCTAATTTTCAAGTTAAAGGATTTAATGGTAGCATAAAGGAAAGACACATAACGACTTTTCGATTTCATCAGTGCATAGTAATTCAATTAAAGTCAGGAAGTGGAAAATTAAGCAAACAGTCAAATGCAAAAAGGAAAATAAACTCAGCAGTGCGAATTTCATTATACTTTAATGAGACCATTGTGAATATAAGAAAAGATATTGCAGCTTGAATTTTTCACACGCAATAGGCTATATCTATATAGATATATATTTATTGGTTTCTTTTTCTATGGTTTCAGACTAAGATCTAGTATAGAGTTAGTTTATGAAAATTAATTAACAAAGCTAAGTATTCTGATTTTTAAATGTCTAACCAGCTGACAATTTTTAATTTGATAGAAATCAAACAATTAACAAGGGTAGGATGGAATTTTACTTCCATTATTTAGTAGTGAACACTTGCAAATAAATTGTGAAATGGGAATCTGAAATTGTCAATCTTTCTCTAGTTAGCGTCAGGATTGTGAATTTATTAATTTCATTTTAAATTTCTATTAGTTAACTCAAATTTCATATATGTAAGACTACTGATATATATGTTGGAATTGAAATAAAATTTTAAATGAAACTTGTTCAGAAAACGTATATAGAGAAATTTATCAAGGGTAGATATATTAATATATTCTTTTTCAAAGGTATTCCCATAGTTACTTTGTTCAAAAATTTGAAATTTTATCAACAAATATATTTTTGCCTGGAAACATTATTTTCTAAATATGTAAGAAGAAATACATGCAAACAACAAAACAATATGCTCACGCTTTGATAATTAATATTCACATATAAAGTTCTTTTGACACAGTTATCATATTTATTCATGCTTGCAACTACAAAATATTTATATTACGTCGTCAAATTTGAAAGTATGTATTTATGTAAATTTGTAATTACAACAGCTTTTTGAGGAATTTTTCTATTTCGGTAGAAATGAACGGGGGTTAGAATTTTGAGGAATTTTTCTATTTCGGTAGAAATGAACGGGGGTTAGAACAGCTTTTATGATTTCTAGGGGGTACAATTAAAATTGCTTTCATTATTTAGTCAAGTTGTGGTTTTTTTGAGTGGCTTTATCAAATATTTGCAATGAATGGGGAGGAAGGCTTAACTCCCTCAAGCTCTCCTTGTACTCTACCATGGAAATGAAATGTTGCTTAATGGTAGGAGGTAGAACAATTGTATTTTTTAAAATATTTTTAGTAAAAATGAGCCATTATAAAGTTAACTAGACTTTCTTCAAAATATTGAGGAAAAGATGCAAATTTTTGCAACATTGAAAGTTGATAGTATTTGTTACGCAAATGTTATTATTTGACAATTGGGATATCTTTGTTTCAAACAATTGGTTTTTTATACTTGTTTGAACAATAATACTTTTTTGTACGGCATGTTTCTATAAAAAAAATTTATTCATTTCCAAAATTGCATCATTTAGTGGAATTACATTTAGAGAGTGACGTTTTAATACATTTTGAGCTATTTTGGTATTTTAAGTAAGTATACAAATGAAAACCAAATAATAGTATCAATTTGAAGAATAGATGATTAGCTAATTCAAGAGTTACTACAAATATTCCAAAATTAGACGTATTTACTATTCTATTATCATTGATTTATAATGATTTTCATATTCATTAGTAGTGAAAAAATATTTCCATGTAGTACCAGATCCAATATTTATTTTAGGCATTTTGTTCAGCATTGGGTATGCGTTCTTAACTAAAGCCAAACACGTGGAATCCTGGCCTTTTAAGCTGGCAATGTTTACCATCTCTACCAGTGTCTCTGCTACATTCATGCATACCATCATTCTTCGTGAAAACATAAAGACCATCAATACAGACTCCGATGATGAGAGCATTTAATATCTAATTTGTCATATAACTTTGATAAGCTTATTTTTCTAAAAATGGAAAAGAAACAAATAATAAATTTTAATCCAAATTCTGGAATTTGATTATGAGAGTATGTTTTTTTTTTAATTCATCGAATATTTTTTAAATTTTAACAACTGACAATGGGAACAATTCATTTAATATGTTTATATGCATTTTTCTAAAAGTTTTGCTGTTTTGATAATTGTGATATATATTTTTTGAAAATTGCAACAGCTTAGTTAAATATGAGTACTAAGCGATTCTATAACGGATGTCTTAATCACATTTTCAAAAGAAATCTTAGTTAATTTTAACTATTTTGATGAAAGGTCTACATTTCTCAACTGAAAAAGGTGGTCCAACAGGTATTTGGAACACGAAATTTTTCATTTCTAATCACAGTACTCTATATTTTCGTAGTTACCTTAAATTATTTTAAACCAAGCTAATCAAAAATTCAGAAGTACTTCAAGAGCATGTCCAATAACTAAGACTCATATTTGAAAAAACTCTGCATTTTTGCAGTACACAAATAAGTGAAATTTTAAAGCATGCTTAGATCTGTAAAAAAAATTATTATGTATTATCTCAAAAAATTTTACTGTTTTTTTAAAATACCATATTTATAGGACTTTTTCCGGCATAAGCCAATGAATTCAAGAAGTAGTAATGCTTGATATTGAATTCGGTATTTTTCAAATTAAATTTGAGCTGATCATAGTAGCACACTCTTAGTGGCTCTACTTTCCCAATTAGAAACCAAAACTATGGTCTACTATTAAGCTTTCCTCTAAAAAATCATGAGTGAACTAATATAATATATTGTGAAAAACTAATTAATATAATTTTTGAAAAGATACCAATTACAGTAACTATAAAAAGCGGAAGGTTAACAATTTACTCATACGTATTTTTTTTCAATTCTAACATTAAGAAATGGTAGGTCAATTCCTGCAACTGACATCATTTTAAAAAATTTTGATAGAAACTCATAGCAGAACTATTGTTTAAAAGAACTGATAAGGCCACTCAAAGAAAAAATTTCTTTAAAATTTATATGTGTTTGATTCCAAAACAGCGTTAAAAAATGGCAAACTGTAAAGTATTAGCTTACTAATCTCGATGATAGTATAATGCTATTACTGACTTATGCAGATGCTTTAATGATAATAGATCATGCAACTCTACACAACAAAATTGATTCATATTTGTGTTGTGACAGTGCATGCCTGAGCTTAAGTTGCATCAGTCCAAACTTAACAGGCAGATGCATTCCTAAGCATTAGCACGTTCTTATGGAAATTACTTAAAATGATAAAAATCGTTGGGTTCCTTTGAATTTTTAAGTTTTCCCTCCGTATTTCTTATTGAACTACTGAAAAATAAAAGCTTAAAATTCCAATTATAATAATACATGTATAGGTCTTACCTAATTAAAGTCCTTCAAAAATTTCTATTTTTAAAGTAAATTTAAGTTACATTAAGAACAATAAATGCTCCTTGAAACATGGATTCGTCTCAAAAAATCTTTGCGTTTTTTAATTATTGAATTGTTTCCAAAAGTATGCAAATTATTTGAATTGTGAAGGAATATCTGCATTTTTTCATTAAAGAGAAGTAATATTATAATAGTGAACTATTTCCTACATTTAGAAATTTATCAAATCATTTTAAACTTCAAAACTTTTTTGTTGGTGGATTGCTTTCTCCAAGCTTTGTAATAATATTTCTTCTTAATATGAATGAAACAGATTTTTTTGCTATAATATGAAGATTCTCCGTTAGTTATTGTTTTCAAAGTTTGCTTGGAAATGAATATTAATTAAGTGAGTGTTAATTAAATTATATATTTTAGGATGAAATAATATAAGAAATTCTTTATTCAGATAAATGCTTAAGTACCTTATAATTTCTCTGAATGGCTTCATTAAATTCACAAAGCACATATATTAAAAAATAATATCGGATCGGCTTAAGTTTCAATATCATACACCACTAATAGAAAAATTATACAGTAAAGATATAATAGAGGACTTTTTACAGTTAATTATAATAGTAAAGGTGCGCCTGGGTGAAACCCAAAAAAATTTCTTGAATTGCGCATATCTGATGAATATTCATTGAAATATAACTACACTGGTAGGACAAAATCATTTTTAATGTACTTGAGTGTCGAAATAATGAAACTAATGGTAGCAAATAAAAATTTTGAATTGAAAGCAGAATTGAATTAATACAGTAATATTTCCATATCCTGGACTTACTAAAACAAAGATATTATTAACAAAAATATATCCAAATTCATTAAATTGCAAAAATCCAATTATTCAAAGTGGATTTTTTTAATATTATGCTAGTCAAGATTTAACAAAAAAGCAAGAAAATAAAATTGCTTTGCATTATTAATAATTTCTGTATGAATAATTTGAGCTCTTTCTTGAATTTTTGTAAGTTGTCTTTCATTTTCATCTCTTTTGGTAATTTATGCCAGTTATAAACTGTAGTATTAATATAGGATTGACTTATAATGTATTTATTGAACTTTACACGTGAATGTTTTTTGATCGTATATTTTGTTTTAGACAGTGTGTCGTAGGGTGATATTTTACTAATGAATTTGAAGAAATAAATTATAATATTGTAAATAATTAACTTGTAGAAAAATAATTGATTTAGAAATATATTTTGTTTTAGAGGAGTCTATATTATAAACATTTAATGCCCATTTTAGCTGAACTCCAAGTTTTTTTAGGATTAGGCTGTGTATATTTGTATGTAAAATATTAGGGCAGAGCTTAGTATATATATATATATATATATAACAGAAAACTTAATTTGAAACCAAAAGACCCGTTGTACCAAATCGGTAAATATTAGTATTTAAATTTGAATTCAATATTTCACAGCTTAGCATTGAATGCGACAATATATGTTATACCCTTCAAGCTTAAGAATCTTCTAATGAAAAAAAATCTGTTAAACAAAAGTGGTAGTATATTTCGAATTTTTTTAAATTTTAACAAAAAAATGAAATTATATATAGTAAATGATAATGTTGAATGCATTACAAATGACAAACACTTGGAGTGGACGACAGTCTAAAAACAAAGTTCAGGCATTCTATCATTAGCATCATAATATTAGAAAACATGATCCCTATAAAGCATTATTATTACCTTAGCAGAATTTTACAAGGAAACAAAGAAAATTCATTGGAACAAAGCGAAAAGTCATTGTGAATTTCCACTCTAGTTGTTGAAAGGTACTATAGGTATTTTATAGAGACCTCTGTCTAACTTATTTAATCAATGTTTGGCAGAATCAATATATATAAGAAAGGAAAAAAGATCTTGTAGAAAATTACTGACCAGTTTCAGTTTTAGCAGTAATAAAATATTTGAAAAATTAATATGCAACCAAATTAACCTATATGTGGAACGAAATGAATTAATATCAAAACTTCAGTTTAGATTTCAAAAAAGTACCTCTACAAGTGATGCTTTATTTTATGTTATTGAAGACTGGAGATGCATTCAAAAAATGGAATGTTTCTACTAATAGAATGGAAGGTAATACTTTTTCGATCACCTGTTTATCCCATTTTTTATACTCATCTTGTTTATTAACTAACTTAAAAAAGCAAAATCGAAATTGGAGAAAATATTTAAATGGGGAATATACATAATAGTAACAAAAAATAATAATGTGTAAACACCCTCTAAAATCATTAGAAGGTATTCAAAATATTAGCTGTTCATCGATATTTTGGAAAAGAAAACGATTTCTAATCATTTAAATCAAAGAATAATTACATTTAGTAAATTAATTATAATAGAAAATTAATGAAGAACAGATTCTTAAATTATTCAATATCGCTATGGAACAAATTGGACTACAATACAACAAATGAAAAAATTATGCATTATAAGTAGTAAAAGGGAATTAAAGGAGACGACATACTTGACCTTTGACCTTAGCAGGCTTATCTGGTGTGGCTATAATGTAATTCTGTACTTTGGCCGTCTGTCTATTGGAATATGTTCTGTTTGGTTGTAATATTTGTTGACAAACAAAACTAATTTGCAATCCATTGTTTAAAATACACATTACATAAACAATTTTCAAAACCCATTGAAATTCTATATGCACATATTTCATGTTTCGGATTTACAAACATTTTATTGCTAATATTTGGTAAAAGTCATAATTAATATTTCCAAGTAAAAATAACTTTTAAAATATAAATATTAAAAAATTCACGTTTTCGTTAAAAGTTGTAACTAACAATTATTTTCAAACAAAAATATTTTTTATCATTAAGAAAATAAATGTTTCACAGACGACATATATGTCAATGGCAAAAATAAAAACTTTACCACAATAATGATACAGAATTTGCAAACTGTTTTGTGATTTGCAATTTAGCAAATAAATTTACAGTTTTGTTTTCCCTCATTCCACTAGTTTATAAAGGAAATATACTCTTTTACCTGTTTTTTACATTTGATAAATTAATAATAAATAAACGAAAACAAAATGAAAAAAATCAATAATTACTACAATGGTTTTAAAATGAATTTTTTAAATTTACATCGAGTACTAGTAAATGATAATATACCTGAAGAAGTGTTCATTGAATGCACGAATTTAAACTAGTCCTTTATACAGTTTGTAGAATTTTCATAGTTTTGTGGACATCGATAACCATAATCAAGTAAATTTTCCACAGGTTGAAAGATTAATCGACTCAAAATATCACAGTTCATTCCATCACACGCCCAAAGCACTGTTTCTTTTCTACTCTATAAATTTAGAGATTCAATAAAAATCATCCTCTCTTCATTCGTAAGGTTCCCCTTTCTAAAGGCAATGTGATGAAAATTACGTTCATACCAGTTGAAGGCTTTTTGGATGTGTCGGGGGAGACAAAAAAACATTTTCTCTGAATGTCGCACTGTGATTACATATAATTTATTATCCATCAAAATTAATAGTTTCTTAACCCGCGTACTGCCATTGACTTTTGCCTTACGCAAAATGCCATTGGGTCATTTTGATCCACTCATAAATAATCTTCAATAGCTTTATTTGTTTGCATCATGATTATGTACAAATAAGATATATACATATTTACAAAAATGTACAAGAACTTAGATATACATATACTACAAACTAAGCTACAATAATTAAATTAAAATTCACACAGATATTTACAATTAAAATGGATTAAAAATACGAAGTTTCGCTAAAGTTTCAACATTTTAAGTATTCCGTTATCATTTTGCTCTGCTAATAAATTGTGTTTTAACAGTTTTTTAAATTCATTTATATTGCTGGCTTTCCTTACACTGATAGGTAAATCATTCCACAGTTTGCAAAATGTGATTGTAAAAGAATTTTCCCAGTATTTGCTTCTTGGATATATATTGTTTATGCACATGTTTGCACGGTGATTATATTTTACATATTTCCTGGTTAGTGCCCTACTACTTGTTTTCAACTGCTTAAACATGTGTACTAAGCTGTTGTACTTGGTTATAGTAAATGGACGAAACAATGATAATGTTTGCAGTTTTTTAATAAATATGTAATACAAATGTATGATAAAATGATTTTTCTATATCTTTTCACTGATATTATTTTTATTTTGTGCGTTTAATGTTTCTATGGGGGTTGTAAGGTTGGATTTCAATTATTCCCATATAAAAAACAACATTTTTAAACATTATTTGGAACATATTTTACAAAGTAAACGCTTAAAATGATTGGAACAAATATAATTATTACATGTTTTACATTTAGTACTATACTTGTTGGAGTTTGAACTATGTGGGCACATGTACCATTTTCCTTTTGTCCCATCATTATTTTGAGAAAATCTGGTTTGCTTTATAATCTCTCTCGAAGCAAGCAATATTCTTCGGGGAATGCTTCTACTACGTATGCTAATTTCTAGAAGAGAATTAGCAATTTCAAGTAAGAATTGCCGTTTATCTCTCTTTCAAAGTTTATTGTATATATTGTTGTAAAGCGAAAAGCCTGCAATTCCGAAAGTGTCAACCATAGTCATGAAAATTTTCATTGGCCATCTTCTTACTGCTCGCCGAACGAAATATTCACCAACCATTCTATCCATCACATCAACACCACTCATACCTATTATAGTCGCTTTTGGTACAAAGTCTGACACAGTCTGGTCATGATGAATAGATGAAATAATTACAACAGCTTTACTTTTCTTAGGAAAATTTGAACAAAGGGTTATAAGGTTGCTGTAGTGACTGAATAGAGAAGAGAAAACTGCTCTTGAAGTACAAATGTTCTGTTTGCTCTTATAGTTCCTAAAATCCTTAGCCTTTTTGTTTATAGCTTCTGGGCGAGTCAAAAGATGTAAAAAAATTATCACAACAAATATTTCTTCCACCGCTGAAGAGTGGTTAGAGAACACAAAAATCCTCATAATGCATTCTTTGAATTTCTTAATATTTGATAAAATATACATCCATAGACACAACAAAGACACAACAAACTATTATTGAAGAAATTAGAAAAGCACTGGCTTTACTTTAATAGGGCTCTTAGATACAATAATAGAAAATGAAAATAACATTCAGAGTATAATTTTGGCAAAGCCCAAAAGTTCAAGAATTATATTGAGAAATATGTGGACTCTTTGGAATTATTTTTTATTGAAATTTATTTAAAAATATTAGTGTTACTAATTTTTGACAGACCTGACTAGTGCCCATAAAGTACCTCTTGCCCCTCTGATGCCAAAACCTTGCTCCGCCACTGGGCCTATTTCTAATGTACTGACGAAATGAACATTCTCCTCTGAAAGGAGTAAGCATCTCATCAACGGTAACATATGTTCCTGGTACATAAGAGGATCTCAGCTAGTTTGTCCTGACTCCGCCTTCTAGTTCGAGTGTTCTTATCATCGAATCTCATGTATTTTAAAAGTTTCGAAAACATTTGTCGTGAAAGAGCTGCATTGTAGACTGGTCTTCCTGTTTGGGAATTAAACATTTGATCTAATGACATTCTGCTATCGTGAAAAACTCCTGACATGATCATAATTCCGATGAAACCAAGCAATTCTTCCTTTGTGATAGGATTAAAGGTATCACATTCTTCACGTTTTCTTTTTCATTTAAATGTGTGGCGACGATATTTAAAATATTCGAGTCTATAAAATGAAGAATGAACTCGTGGGTTGACCATGTTGAAATCTCGAACATATCTTGGTATATTTGCATCTTGCTGAATAATGTTGCATGTCGCACTTTGAGATATTTGGGGTGGCGCTTTGAACCAAGCAATCTTTCTACATCTTGAGACGAAATAAGGTGCAAATGATATTTGAGAGTTGGTCATAAAAAAGATGAGGAAAACGAACTGTTTTGTATTACTGAGCTTTGAAGTAAACATTGATACTCGGAAGTACTGCAAGCTTGGTTATTTGTTGATGTGGAAGTTTTGACAACTATAGTTTGGTGATTGAAGCTGGTCATCCTATTGGGAGATAAAAGATAACAAAATATGTTTACAAAATTACCATGGGGTTTTCACCACATTGGAATAACATTCAGCAGCATCCTTATTCTCAACTTCGTCGTTTGATGTATCACCTGATTCCTAAATCATTAATTGGATTTTCAACTAACTATATACATAATTTTGTCGTTACATAGAAACATTTTTACCGAATCAAAATCTACATCATTTTCATCTTCACTTGACACATCCTCACATTCTTCTGATTCATCGCCATCTAATTCATATTGATGCAAAAAGGCCTTTGTGCTATTTTTTTTCTTACAGATATTGACGAGACATTTATTCTTCAACTAAAATCAAAACCAAGGTGCAATATTTAATTCACAAAAATGGATAAAAGGATAACTTCTAAACAAAATGGTAAAATATAATAACTACGTTTATCTGCTGGAGTTGCTATCAAAAATATAATAAAAGATTCTAGCCTCTCTTTATATTTTTGTGGTCTTTCGTACATAAAGAGACCTTTATTAGTAGAGTAGAAATGTTCACATAAATTCAATTTTTTCGATGGGTCAAATTGACCTACTAATTGCATTGCTCGTTGATAAAACTTTAGATGCCTGTGGGGTGCCTAAAATTATCACATATTAAAATCATAACTGATGCTTATCCAAAGCGAACTATTCAAAGATGTCACAAAACGATAGGCTTCCAACAATAAATTTAAATTGTAGGGGGAGCTACAAATTTTAAAGGGGAGTCATATTGACCCAATGGCAATACGCAGGTTAATGTAGTAAATACTTTTGTAAGCATTTTCTCGCACTTGAAAAAAAAACGTTAGATTGCATACAATGCCCCCTGACTCCAACTATGCGAATAAAACATTAATAATTTGTTTGTCTATAATTGGGATAAAAGACATCAAGTGAGCAAAAACTTTATTGGCAACGTTTTCTCATTTTACAATGAATGAGATCAAAAATAGTGCAGACATGGATTGATAAATATTTTCTAACAATAATAACATTGTATGGATCAGCCATGCACATGAAAATATAAAATAAAATTGAACTAACTTTATTTATTAGTTGTGCACTAAAACATCGAAATGTATTTAAATGCAGTTTATGTGTATTATAAGTTCGCTTCCACGTCCAAATGATTATATACTAGAATTAAAAATTAGGTAATTATTTTTAAAATTTACCATCAATAGTAATACAAATTTTTTTCTAAGTTCGCACCTCAAAATGAGTACTAAAATAATTTTGCTATTTTAAGATAAGATAAGATAAGAGAATCTTTATACAGATAAATGTTAACAATTAAAAAACTGATAATTTATCTAATTAGTGTCATTAAATTCACAAAAACACATGTATACAATTCACATAAATTACAAAAGAAATCTTGAAGACTATGGATA
Source organism: Hofstenia miamia (assembly GCA_900660155.1). Taxonomy (NCBI): domain Eukaryota; kingdom Metazoa; phylum Xenacoelomorpha; order Acoela; family Hofsteniidae; genus Hofstenia; species Hofstenia miamia. Next base: position 1,144,090 of record CABFPE010000045.1, read on the forward strand.
AATTACTATGCTGCTATTTTAATAACGAGGATTATACTATAACTCGTTATAAAATTTGTATCCTAGGCATGATTTTCCAGAATTATATTTTTGCTTAAGGAAGATTTTTAAATGCTTTTTTAAAAGATTTCAATTTTTCAATATTTTAAATTTCTTTAGGTAGTGAATTTCAGGTTCGAATGGCGAAACATTAATGAAGGATTTCTTTAAAACGTTTCTCTTATATTTAATACATGTACAAAGCTTTGATCTTGAATTCTGTTTATGAGTAAATCCCGGTATTTTAATAGAATTATAAGGTGGTAGGCTTCTGATTAGCTTGAAGAATGTCAGAAGGGTATTCAATATGATAATATTTATGAATACTCAGAATTATCAAACATAATGGATTCAACTAATTCTTTAAATATATTCACATAAATTTTCAGAATCTCTCAATAAAAAATTCGGAATTTAAACAATTCATTTCTGAACTGGATTCAAACTTTATTCTGGGCATAACTGAATCCTGGTTTACAAATTATAATTACAATTCGTCCTGGTCAATCGATAACTCTAAATTTAAAATAATTAGAAAAGACAGAAATCCAACCTTTCATTTTAATAAGACAAAAGGAGGTGATGTCATGTTCTTAATACCTAAGATACTCAAACCTAAACTTAGGACAGATATAGCAAAAGATTCAACTTATGAAAGTCTTTGTGTTGAAATTCGAAACTCAGACAATAATTTTAGTAGTCAATTTTTTATTAAATATCTCTTATTGTCCAAATAAAACTTATATAAATAATTTTTTCTTACAAATGGAAGATGAATTGTCTATTGCTCTAAGTCATAACACGAATATAATGGTAATGGGAGACTGGAATGTAAATCTTCTAAACAATAA
>CABFPE010000045.1:1147669-1161323 GCA_900660155.1 Hofstenia miamia
TCTATTCTATTCTATTCTACCTACACAGATATAAACCAAAAATTTCTCAGGAAATTCCAAGTCCAACTAAATCGGGCTATCAAAGTAGCAGTAAATAATCATAGCTTTAATAAGAATAATGAATATAGAAAAGTTTCAAAATTATTTCTACATCCGCAATGTTGCATCCATATAAATGTCTTAACGACGTTCTTCAAAATAATTAACAATACTTTGCCACATTACAAAAATGACTTTCTTGCTGCAAAATTAGTCAATAAACAAAATAGAAGAACACACATAATTGACCCTATTAGAAAAATTCATTTCTAAACACAGCTATAAATATGAATGAATTAACAAAATATATTAAACAAATAGATAGATTAAAAAAATTTAAAATTGATATTAAAAAATATTTTTGCACTTATAATATAGTAAAACTGAAATAGCGAGGTTATAAATTTTATAATCCTGATTACTCTATTAATAGGAACTAGCAATCGTCATAGTTAACCACTTTTGATTTGTAAATATTCATTGTTTTCTTTTTTTGTTTAGTTTTGTATTACTTTCTTGATGCTTTCAGAATTTGTTATCAGTATTTCTATTTATTGTTAAAACAATATCTGAATATAGATTTTTCTTCTTCTTCAATATAACTAGTTGTTTTGAAAAAAGAATTGACCTAGAAATATACTGCTTGGTTTTCAATGAGTTTTTCGTTGTGATATTTAATGCCCATTTTAATTGAATATCAAGTTTTTTATAAAGCACTTCGCTTAGGTCAGTAAATAAGATGTTAGCGTAATTAAGGTGACTTGTTGAAAGCATGGAAGAATTGAATTATGCACAAGGTGGTAATTTTTCAATGAGTTTTTCGTTGTGATATTTAATGCCCATTTTAATTGAATATCAAGTTTTTTATAAAGCACTTCGCTTAGGTCAGTAAATAAGATGTTAGCGTAATTAAGGTGACTCATGATGAAAGCATGGAAGAATTGAATTATTGCACAAGGTGGTAATTGCCCAACTACTAGTGTCATATTTCTTATCCCATAGCTAATTTTCTAACTATTAAATGATGTGAGAGTTGAATTTAACTTTGGGTCAATAGTTACTCCTAGGTACTTGAAAGTGTCCACAATAGGAACATTAATATTATTTACATTTAAAGTCACTGCAGAAACATCGTAATTGCTTTTATTAGGCTACAAAATTTAAAATTCTGTTTTAGCTTCATTCAACTGGTGCATACAAAAGTATTTTGACAATTTGCTACAATTCAATTCTATAGATTCCTCTGTTAGATGCATTGATGAATTATCGCTGTAAATGCAATTAGTTATAGAATGCATGTCATTTACATGAATAATAAAAAGAAAAGGAACTAGAATTGTACCTTGAGGCACCCCATTGTAAACCGGTAACCATTGTGAAAACCATTGTGAAAAAAAATCATTTAATTTAACTCTTTGGAATCTTTGATTGAGGTAACTAGTTATCAATTGCTTACTATTACTAGAAAATTCTAAGGAAGATAGTTTTTCAATTAGAATGTTATGATTAATTGAATCACAGGCTTTTGAAAGATCTAAACAAACTATAGCTACAAATTTATTAGAATCAAGTGATGCTCTCCAAATTTCAGTAGCATTTAATAGTGCATCAGTTGTTGAGAAATTTTTGCGCAATCCAAATTGCGTGTTCGATAATAAATTATACTTATTTAAATGTTCAGATATTTAAGTATGTAATAATTTTTCGAATATTTTGCTTATTGGAGAAATAATTGAGATTGGCCGATAATTAGTGGGAATTTATGGATCGTTTTTCTTCAAAATAGGAGTAGTGAGCAAGTTTTGAATTATTCCGGAAGTTATTAAATTTTAAGCATTCATTAAAGATAAAATTTAATGGATTTGCAATAATGTCTGCAGTAATTTTAAGGTCCCATGAAGGAATGCTTGATTTGTTGGTTTAAGCTTATTGATTCATAAATAGTTGAGAAGCGGCAGGAAAATTCGGGTGTACAATATTTTGCGTGAAACCTTTTAGTACTTAACGAGAGGGCCATTGTATTTACCTAGATTAACAAAAGTCTTATTTAATTCATTTGATATTTCTAAATTGTCAGAAAGATTGTTTCCTTTCTGTTCTTTTATCACATCAATTGAATTTATTTTGATTGCTTATAATTTGTGATTTCTTGTATTAGCTTCCATTTTGAACGTTCACTTGGAAGGCGTATGTTATTTTTTGGGGCTGAATGAGACCTTTGAAATTTGATGGATAAAAACTGATCAGAGAATGGACATTCGGAATATAGATGGTTGTTCTCAGCTAGTATAATGTAGACAATTAGTGTCCTACTCGATGATGAGATTCTAATCCCCGAAAAGTAATAAGTCTTTATTTTCAGAACAAGGAAGTGATAATTCGTCTTCTAGTTGTTGAAAAATAATTAGAAAACTTCTTATGCGGACAGTAAGAAACATTTAATAACTGCTCTTTAAAACGTGAGTTTTTGATTGGATTATTAATTTCAACCCATAAACTATCAAAATTTGATTCGTTATTACTCTTAATATCGTTGCGTATCTTGGGATTAAAAATAATACACCTCTACCTTTGTATTTTCCTAACGCTTTGTTCAATATTTTATCCTTTCTAAATAATGCATAAGTTTCATTAACAGTCCATGAGTTATCTAGATCTTAGTTTTTAACCAAGTTTCGGAAACTGCGAGAATTAAATCATTTTTAGAGCTTGAAATGAATTCCCTATATTCGAAATTTTTAATGCTTAGATTCTGAAAATTTAAATGTACATAATTCACTATATCTGAGCCAGTATTATATATATATATATATATATATATATTAAACTATATTAAATATTAACAGTAATATTTCATTGCTATCTATGAAAAAACAGTAAAAATATCATCTTGTAAGAGTACTGGGTATCTTAAAATAGAATATATGTATACATCTATAAGGAAAAAATGTGTGGGACAAGTATTGCGATGTTGATAACATTATATTAAATTAATAAAATTTCATAAATACTTTTTATGTGTGCTCTATTGTACGGACTTCCAGAAACAGGAGTTAAATCAAAAGCCCTGTGATTTTTTTGAAATACACCTAAAGCAATAAACCAAGATTTAAGAAATTAGAGTTTTATTATATTAAGAAACTAACAAAACAAACATAAATGTACATAATTTTAAATCTACGTTCTAAAAGACAAAATACAATATATATATAATTAGACATTGCTTCTGAAAAGGAAATTGAATGTCTTCATTCGTCCAGCTCTGGAATCCAAAATGACTAAACAAATCTATGATTATTTCATTAAATACTGAAAATAATAGAAGAATATTCAAAACAAGAAGTAATGTTCCATAAAACAGCATATTTAAACAATCAATAAACTGGAACTTAAAGATAAAATGGAATATTCAACTGTAAATTTTGGGCGTACTAGTTCCAGTTAGCGATAAGTTCATCTTGTGAACGTAATATACAAAAAATATCCAAATATCAAATTGTATGTACTTCCAAATTTTACAATATGAAAAGTATTATTAATGTAAAAATCGTTCTAGGGTTCAATACAATCGAATATTAAACAAAATTGATTGAAAAACAATTGGTAATTGTAACGGAAGAAGTATTTCGTAAGCACCTTCGACATTAAAGGGATGCACCCAGATTAAAATAGATGAATTCAAAATGAAAAAAATACAAGTCGTAATGCATTTACCATATTTGAACAAGTGCTTGCAAACATCATGTATTTGGGATTAAACTGAATGTTCTGCAAAGGACCTTGGTGTTTGCCTTCAAGTGTGCATGTTTTTGAACCATTTTCTGTGGACCAAATGTGTATTTTACCGTCTGTAGATCCAGTCAATGCAAACTGACCGTCGGGCGAAAAACTGGCTTCAAGTGCAATGCCCCTGTTATTTGTATGTCCCTAAAAATAGAATATCACTACAAACAAATCGATAAAAAATCGTCTAGCATTTTGCTAATAAATTTTTAACACAAATGAATTTGAAAACATAGATTATAACACATGTATTAAACGGTTGAAACTGAAAAATGAGAGCAGTAAAGCGATTGCATAATAAATCATAATTGTCTCGTAATTCAAAGAATGCTTATTTCAATAATTGAGTCTTTGCAGGAGCAAGATGATAGGACAGGTCGGAGAAAATCTGGTAAGAAGAGAAAGTGTTGATGTTTCACAGGACTTTGAGGCATTTCTTGATAAATTAATTACACAGAAACAATAATTCAAAGTACATGCATATCACTACCATCGGTAAGCAAAACAGCGTATCTCGGAATACATTTTTTTTGCCGGCCAATGTATAAAGATGCATCTTAATCTTAAGCATCTCATCTTCAACAATATAAATATGATTAAACTCGTAAAAGATATCTGAGATAGACATTTTAAGAAAAAGTATCTCGAACTATCTGTTCTTAAAATTGTGGTAAAACAACATAGCTTGAAATAGATTCTTCTGGCTACCGATTAGCTGAACACAGATGAATAGATTTGATTGTTAGATTATTATTATCGTTCATTTATCAGATAACATGAATTTTTTATATTCTAGGTTCGCAATTTTTAATAATTTTTGTACCGATAACCAGCATTAAGGAAATTGAACTAAGGTACGTCATCCATGATTTATATTTGCAAGAGTGTGATTTTTGTTTCCATTAGTCCTTATTGACGATGTACACACGTTGATACACTTCGGGACCCCATCACTATTTTTATATTCTAGGTTCGCAATTTTTAATAATTTTTTACCGATAACCAGCATTAAAGAAATTGAACTAAGGTACGTCATCCATGATTTATATTTGCAAGAGTGTGACTTTTGTTTCCATTAGTCCTTATTGACGATGTGCACATGTTGATACAATTCGGGACCCCATCACTACGTGAGCATTTACATTGTGGTCTAATTTATATATCAGATTTGATATGATTGTTTCTACATTGGTGTTCTACATACTTGGTGTTTAGCTTTGCCAATAATAAATACAAAACAATATCCACAAATTGTTCTTAGTTAGAATGAAACAAGAAAAATCAGGCTGGCTGCTTCAATGATAAATTCAAAACCATTTTAAATCGATTAAAGTGTGTCTTGGAGAAACATCACGTGTAGGTCCTGATCTCAATGATCATTGGTAATACAAGTGTAAATACCGGATAACGAAGTAGAGTGCTGGTAGAACTGCAGAGAATGTTCTTTGGAAAGAGCGATGTCAAACTTGCAAACTGCCAGCAATATGTACTGGACAAAATTGTCAAAATTGTCATGGATAAGGAGCTAGCAAGCCTAACTAAGTAGAGTGCTGGTAGAACTGCAGAGAATGTTCTTTGGAAAGAGCGATGTCAAACTTGCAAACTGCCAGCAATATGTACTGGACAAAATTGTCAAAATTGTCATGGATAAGGAGCTAGCAAGCCTAACTAAGTCATCAAACATCAAGTAGTAATGTATAGATGAACTAACAAAGATATATGATGCCCTCCAAAACTCCTTCCACAATGGAGCTGATGCAATTCAAAATCACGGTGGCAGGAGAAATGAAATATGCTTTCAGTTACTTTCAGGAGAATGATAAATTACCTGGAATTAAATTTCAGAAAATCCTAACACTAGCATTGTTCGGTGGACGTAAAGAGCTATTCTAACAGTTTTTCATGCCTCCAAAAGACGAATTCTGCAAAATATTAGTTTTGCATGACTACAACCCTACGGAACAGCCTATAAATATTTAAAAACGATTAGAATAAAGATGTGTCAGCCTTAAGCATCACAAGAAGCCACCAATGCTGTGAAACAGTAATCAAAGTTCTGCAGGACCTCCATCTAATATGTAAATACTATCATTACGATTTATTCTGTAGAACAAAAACATTATACACTTACATGCCGTTGTATGTGTATATATGTTGCTTACCTGCTTAATTTTTTGTAATACAAGTGTTGTTAATCCAGCTTTTAAATAGTTAAATATTCCCAATAGTAAATTTTCCAAAGTGAGGGTTGTTAACAGTATATGCTTGGATAATGGCAAACCGATATAGTATACCTGATGTACTAAACCAAATGCCTTACATATTTTATAATTTTTTATTTGCAAGGTCAGGGTGTGCGCGTAATTCAACTTTATCAATTTACAGGCAGTTCTAGACCGAACTCAGAGCAATTTCTAGGCAGTGATATCACATGCGCACACCGTAAATTGGAAAATTCAAGCAAGTTCCTGAAAGAAATTAACGTAAATAGGATGAAATTTCACCCACGAGTAAAACATTAATTTATGTAACAGATATAAATATAAGATTTAAACAGTTTTACGCTAATGCGCCTTTTCAACCTACTAAATGTACAGAATCACTTTGGTTTTTTGCAGATTGTATGCACGTGCAAAAACTCATTCTTTTCAGCTGATTCAAAAATATAATGAAATACGTACAATTGAAAACATCTAAGATACAATCGCTGAGAAATCACTCAAAACAGACTATTTAATATTATGGTAATCCTTCTATTTTCTATAATGTACTTGAACAACATTTTGCTACAGAAGAGCCAATGGTATAGAAGCAGGAAAAAAGAGAAACATTTCTATATTGAGTTTGATGAAACGGAGTACAAAAATTACTAAATACTGGGTCACTTTTGTTAGCAAATTTGATTGTTTGAAAATGGGATGATTCTCTTCCTAGCTTTCAAAACTAGTTGTGGCACTGGGGAACGAATATTTCAGATACCAATTTCATCTAACTAATGAAAATAGGTTTGTAGGCTGCTAAATATTTAGGAAGCCATGCCTACATTAGTAGTGCCGAAAAAACACATTTTTGCCGAATTTGGCGCGAAAAACTGCAAAATTGTTGGAAGTAGAAGATTCTTGGAAATTTCATCCTAAATAGTGCATAGATGCAGGTATATTTCCTAGTTAAGCTTACAAGTATCTGTAATGTATCAAAAAGTATTAAAAACTAAGATGGCGAGATACATTTTAGGGTATTTTTTTCCAATATGACTTCAATTGTATTTCAACAAAAAATCTTTGATTCGATATTTTGAAATGCACGATTTATCAACTGCGTTACCGAAAATTTATAAATATTTTGGATTAACAGTAAAACAATGATTTGTATAAAGAAAATTATTTAAAATTCAAGGAGACTACAGTAATTATTTATAACTTCTCGTGAAAAAGATTTACTAAATGAACTGCAGGAGGAATCTAACTTTTATATAAACATAGATACTTTTATAAAAACCGGCTTAATCCATTTCATTTATAAATAAATGTTTGATGGTTTATTTTTTATACAAAATAAATTGGCTACTTAAACTATTGGCATTGGCTAGATTGCATATGTAAGAACCGCTACTGTGAAGTATCCATATAGTTGGTGATATCAAGCTGTGCTGAACAAGATAGTAAAACAATAGACTTGACTGCAATCTCAAATGTTGGTCCGGAATCTATTCTTAACGTTACTTGTTGGTCCAGTGATAACTTTGATTTACTGGAAGTTAGGTACACTATCACAAGATACTTACAATTGCATAGTATAAAAATCTACAGTAAGAAGTCAGAAACATATCTCAAAAAAGAGTTTGGCAACATTTGGTGGCAGTTGGCCGCAAGTCAATGTGCTAGACCAAAAATCTTGGTATTGATAAAATTGCTAAATAGTGCACTACATGTAATGCCTATCTACATGACATGAATGTATGCATATATTTCCCTTTAGTAAAATGTCAGCGAGCCCCTAAAACCTTAGTGGCAAATAAAACGTTATTGATTTTCATGCTCAAACACGAAGTACATAGTTTCCAGTTCAAATTGTGTTAATAGAAAAAGGTTGGGAGCATTTGGGTCAAAGACTTTTGGGCAATCAATTAATCAGAGCCTCATTGGAAAATAAACTTAGACAGCATAAGTGTTTTAAAAAACCTCGCTGAGCGGAGATCGGCCCGAATTGACATTTCAATCCCAATCACTGGAAATGGTTGATACAGCCACTTTAAAAAAATGTATGAAACTAACAGTGACAAACACATGAAATCAAGACAGCAATAAGGAATACATTTAGATAAAACAATAAATTGGACACAATAAAAATAGAATTTCTAGGCAGTTCCAGATTTCCAATCACGGACACGCTGTATATGTACATTTTCAATAAAATTTAATTTGACAGAATATTAAAAAGTTTTGTTACATCCATGACATATTTAGTAGTGATACTATATGAACACTAGGATCAATTAGTTAGACAATAGTTATTGGACACAAGATTTTTTATAAATTTGAAATGGTTTAACCTTACACATTCATATACTTAGAAAAATATATAAAGTTTTGAGTTATTGTCATTAATTAGGACCAAAATATTTTTACCAAATCCCAAAAGAAGCGTGATTGTGAATTTCTGTAAGGTGAAAATATTCATGAAAATATAATAGATTTTGCCACAAGCATCGTTATTGAAATGCTCTGGACAAATGAGCTATTGAGCAGTTTATAAATCGTATTGAAGCCTATGCTTCTCAATGAAAGAACTACGAGGGTTGCTATGCATTCTTCATTATTTCTGAAAATCAATTCCATTGAGACTACGACGGAGTAAGGTATGCGCTGTAAAGGAGAATGCGTTAGCTGCGTGGTCTAAATATATAGCGGTGTTCACGACTCTACCCAAGTTAGTGAAAAATCCAAGATGGAGGCTTCTATTCAAATTAGTTGTAGATAGATGCATACAAAATCCAGCATTCATGCTTTGATGGGTGCGTGCTGAGAGGAGCGGGCAAACCACTTCTCAATTCTTAAACAATGCACCAAAAAACAATTGTGAATGCAAATGATTTCCGCATCATTACAAAATACCATGAAATTCAAAAAAATCTGTTACATTAACCACGCCATTGAAAGCGATACATGTTTAAGAATGACTTTTGAAAGCTCATAAGTAAGAAAAGAAACAATTTCACATATAAATACGAATTACAAATAAATAACGGGTTAATGCCAATAAATAAAACAAGTAAAACTCCGATGCAATCAAAATATGAATGTTGGCTTTTATTCTACTATTTTTCAATAGTTCTATTGTAAATATAGTCCATCACATCGACTTTCAATATTCACATCTGTTAAGACAAATCAACACTCGAATATGGATTCCGCCAATAGCATTTAAATGTAAAAATAGTACAACAACTTAACAGTTTTGTGACGTCCTTTGTGAGCGGAATACAATTTTTCTCTAGGTTATAAAGGAAAGCCGAACAGTTGTTAGCTAAATACTCCCAATTCTGCGATTTGCAAATTTTTAAGCATGCACCTAATGGATACAAGATAAATTTTAGCAATCGTACAAGAGGAAATGCTTTTATAAGTGTACGGAAGAATGGAAACAATTACGTTCACCATGCTTTTTACCGTAAAAGCTAATGGTATAAGTACGAGGTGAGCATTGACAATTATGCCGACGTATGTGCGAACCTTTGAATGCAATGAAATAGTTTCACAAAACTTAATTGTACGCAATTTTTGCAATTTAAAATGTCTATATTCTTAAGAACATCCCATTTCGTAATAATGAGGCTGAAGTGTGTTAAAATGTTCGATTTGTGGATTTGTGGGCAAGGAAACTTGGTTAATTTAAATGTCTGCAGTGTCAATAGTTTTGTAATTCTAGAAATACTGCACGGTGCCCATTAGAATTGAAATTCAATAACAAACAAGCAACGGCCTAAAATGAACAAGTAAAAAACTAGACCACCAAAACTTGGAGCAATTGGATATTATAAATAAGAAAATAACTATTTGTAATGAAATGGAACTTGTGAGTGATTTGCAGTAAGGATTTAAATAAAAGCGTAGCTATCCACCAAGGTATAGTGAACGTAAATTGCATATAGCATCTACTGTTCGAATTTTAACTTACCTATGAAACAGAATAAATATAACAAATGTACTCATATTGTTAATCAGCAAATTCCTAATAACAGGTGGACAAAAGTATCGGGTGGTAGATAAGCAGATAACAAAGACAATCTAAGAATTCTCGGGCTGATCTCTTGACCTTATATTTCCACAATTACATATATTCGCATACAGAAATATATAAGCATGCAAAAAACAATTTAAAATTTCCATGACAAATGTTAAAAATTGACAATTCATCAGTTATGAAGATATTAACTGATTCATTACGCTCAATCTGTACTCTGATATACTATTTTCCCCAAATGAACATCAAGCTAATGTCGATGGCTTGATCCCAACAGATAGTCACAAAATAGTCGAGGGAATTTGGGTGCGAATTAGGACTAATCTGGTGTGCATTTATGCTACGACTAGACTAGACTGTGATTGGTAACAAGCGCAGTTACAAAATCATGTCACATTGCTAATTAGCCACTTTTTGACAGATCACGCGTGACCAATCACATAGTCAAACCGTAGCCTTCCGCATATTACTTATGATGTATATTGTGAGATCGAAAATAAAATACAATGAAAAGCTTCCTAAAATAAGCAACTACAATAATGCTCAGGGAACCGAAAATTTACTGTGACTTCATCTTAGTTTATAGAGATTGATATACTGAACCAAAGAAGCTTGTAAATATTACGGATTTTCGGGACAATATACTTAAATTATTCTTAGAAATGAATAATTCCTAAACACATATTGTCCTGTTTTTACTACTCAACACTTACAAAAAGAAATAATAAAATTTAATACTTCAAAAAATGCAACATTCGGCAGAATTTAAAATTTAATTTGATAATGGAACTTTACCGTAAACGTGTGCATCAAATTGCCTTGGAAAGCATCAACTAAGCGAACAACACTGCCATTTGTAGAAATAAGAATCATTTTTCCATCGTTGCTGAATTTCATCCCAGTCCAATCACAATCACGGTCTTGAGTTAGCCGGAAAGTTGCAAATGGTCCCTAAAGAGCAAATACATAACTTCGAAACAATTTAGAAGCTGCATAGATACGTGTATCTACGTCTGATACTAATGAGAAAATGCTAGTGTCAATATTGTTTTAATACACTTGGAAATTAATGCAGGTAAGAACTCTTTAGAGTTATATTGGCTACACGAAATTACCCGAGTCGTTTTTGTGTCAGGTTATCAAATGTCACTAAAACAAAAAGAGCTGATGTTCATTACCATCTGAAACCTTTATTGAATTTGCAAAATGCTCTAGATTTTTTGAAAAAACTGCGAAATAAATCACATAGAAAATTTTAAACCGTAAATGACATTCAGACTAGCATACATGACATATTTTAGTGCAAATCCTTAGATAAAAATTGAAAAAATATCAGGGTTGAACTAGTCCAAAGAACTACCAAAACGGCACATCGGAAACTATATGCTACTATTAATCACAACTTGATTGGATAAAGTTCAAAGGCGTGAAATAATGTACATCAAGGTATTAAATAATTGTAAACCCATTTTTTTGACACAAAAATGCAGAAAACACCTTGTGTCACGTATTTTTACAATTTCTCATGTTTTATTCAAGAAGAAATGAGGTCATTAAAATATTATTCGACTCGCTAGTTTTGCACACAAAGAAATTGAAATTGTGACTGATAAGGGATCTTCAAATGAACAAGTATTAAAGAGGGAGGCAATTCAGTGAAGGCTGTTATCGCTAACAGTAATGGGATGAAATCATTAACGCAAAGCAAAACCTATATATTTGCATGATTTGACGATTAGTTACCATAAAGGCAGAAGCTAATTTCCCATCATCGCAACGTTAGGCTTACGAAATTTTGTGCGATCGTAAGTTACACTTATGACCTTTTTAATAGATAGATTGAACCAATCAACTGATTGCTAACGCTGTGTACAACTGCTGTATTCTTCAGGATTCATCTGCTCTTCTCCAATTTGAATAATTTTATAGGAAGTTGTGTTGAATTCTATTTAAATCAAAATAAATCGGCTATGCAAACAAATTCTGAAAGAGGATAGTTAGCATTACAGCGCATGCAGAATACCAGAATGTGTAAAATTGTTACTTAACACGCTCGATTTACTAAGAAAGGCAGCTATAAATTAGAGAAACCATCATGCTTTCTAAATCATATACAAAATAATGTCAACATTAAAGTAGAATTAGAATCACAAATGTAACAGTGTGTGGGTCACAGATTGTGGAAAACCATAAAACTAAATCAAAAAGACCCGATTGTCACTCTGATTAGAACAATTTAGTACGGCATTGCGTGTACTCGAAATTTCGAGTCGAGCTGAGACAATTTGAGTTTTGTAATTTGATTTGGAATTGTGCGTTATATGTTTACTTAATTGAAAATGATAATAGATTTTTCTAGTTTTAAAATCCTTCTACAAAAAATTTCTTTCAAATGCATTGGGGTTGAGCCATATTGTTTATCGAATGATCGTTACTAACATCAAAATGTTAGATTGATCGATATTACTTTGGTAGCCTCTCCCTATTGATGGGATTGTTTTGAATTTTTTAACATAAAACTTCGTTAGCTATCTTGCAATTTCAAGTTGGTAAACAAAATTTACACTTATTCAAGTGATATTTTATAGATTTTACTTTCTCTAATTTAATAACATCAGCATTGATTGTTTAATGCTATATCTATATACAATAATTATAAACCACATTTTTCCAAATGACAAATGTAACTGCTAGAATTTATTCTTTAGTAATTGGATAACACAGTTGATTATTTAATGGTGAATTTTCAATTACAATATTGATAAGACTAGGTGCGTAGGCAAGACTCGAGATTCGACGTGACACGAATAAAAATATCACGACTCCGTAGGGCCGTACAATTTAGTCTTGTTTCTCTTCTCCACAAAATTTCTTTTAAAACTAATTTAGTATTACTTTTAAGGTTATTTCTTTTCAGATTTTAAATATTTATATGCCCACAGAGAATAGTAAAATGATATTTAAAATATATTGAAAGAATACAATAAATTGCCATCAAACATTCCACCAAAAATGCCTGATTTCTGTCATTGTTTGTTTCTTGTTAAATGCATTTATGAAACTGTTGCTCACAAAAAAAGGTATTTAAAAGAATTGAAAATTAATGAGTTATTTAAGTTTACTACAGCTATCAATATTAACACTGTTCTCTATATGAATATGGGTTTACGAGGAAACATAAGAAGAATCACATCAAAAGAAAGCCGAAAAGAAACTAGTAAAATTACACACACAAATTTGGTTATCAATGTGTAATAAACCTATTAGAATATCGTCAATTAGATATTTCAAAAAATAAAAAATGCATAATAATTAAAAAGTCACTAAGGAGTATATTATAATTTGATAGCTACAATTATAATTTACCCTAAAAATGCAGATGCTATTGGAGCTAACAAATATCGTAACAAACTTGGGCACCAGGAAATTCAATTTCCAAAAATTATACTTTATATTTTCAATATTTTGATGGATTTATGACGAAAATTTATAACAATGCAAAACATTTAAAACATGGAAGAATAACAACTAAAACAATTAAACCAGCATAATTCAATAAATTTTAATTTATATATATATATATATATAT
>CABFPE010000045.1:1182991-1193260 GCA_900660155.1 Hofstenia miamia
ATTTGCAAGTTATTAATTTCACACGGTAGTATCTAAATTAATGATTAATAAACAATTCAAATGAGGTGATAGATCACAGTATAAATCACTAGACAATTAAAAGTTTAAACAAATTCAATTACAAATGTGTATTAATAAAAAAACGAAGTTTTTTTGTATAAAGTATATCATAAATTTAACATCAGACAGTAAATTCGCAGCAATTCATTAAAATAAAACTGACTATGTTTTTAAAAAGAAATATCTGTGCAACTAACTAGAAATAATATTGAAAAAAAGCGTTAAGAATCAAAACAATATCTAAGATTTAATTATACAAATAGCTTACCAAAAACTTGAAATCTTTCAGGGTAGTTCTTTCAGCAATGTAAAATTCCATTATGCCGCTGTGTGTACAAAGTTGCACTTCTTCACAGACAATGTCAACATCACGTAGTTTTATCTATACCCCATTGTTCAAAAGTCAAAACGTAACGAATTATAAAAACAATACAGCCATGTGAAATTCCATCATGTGCTGTGTGTACAAAGTTGTACTTCTTCACAGACAAGGTCAATATTACGCGGTTTTATCTAATCCCATCGTTCAAGTGTGAAAATGTATCCAATCGTAAAGATTGTTATCTATCAAACATGAAGTTAAAGTCACTTTAACAATTATCACAATTAAATAAAACATTTTCCAATCATATAAAAATACAATTTTTTGCAAGTTGGAAAACAATCTCTATTATTACAACATGTTTTTCACAATTTATACACCTATGTAACTGATAGAAACGTTTTACTTTTTCTTAGTTTACATGGTCTTTCGCTTTTCGACATTTGTGACTTATATTTTTTTCCCAATGTTTTTTTTCTTTGAGTTACATGGTCTTTGAATTTTACACGTTTGTGACTTAAATTGTTTTCCCGACGTTTTTCCTTTCTTTGAGTTTACATGGTTTTTGCCTTTTCCCACAATATTACTTGCCTTTGGGACATTTTCTTTGCCTTTTTGTGTTTTTTGATTTGTTTTCACCTTTTCGCATAATATTACTGTTATACTGCTAGCAACCTACCAAAAAACATTTGGCTTACACTCCTGGACGCTCTACAGATAAACACAAGGGTATGGTATTGCAATTATAGTGCAACTCGAATTGGACTTTTCTATTTTCTACCTAAGTGATATACCAAAGTACTTGGCAGGATTTATTAATTTTTGGTAAATAAAAAACTATTCCGGAAAGATGATATTAAACAAGTAAATGGCTTTGCAATCCGCATTGTGTTAAATTTTTGTAAATAGTTTAGAAGAATAAATATTGTTTTCACATCTCTCTACATGTATTTACTAGTTAAAAATAAAACCAAAATATACTTTCCGCCTATTGAGTTGTATAAATTATTTTAACATTTATACATTACACCTTTTTATTTTCTGAAGTTAGTATATCTATATTAAAAATATATTTAAGCATACGTATAGTACTCAAAACAATTAATCTAATTAATATATATTTGCAATTGCTTATAAGATTATAAAATTAAATGATTTAAACTATATTTTGAAAATTAGGTATTAAAACAACTTCATTTTCTGAATACAAAATAGCGTGATATATTTATAAATATGGAAATAAATAGCGCAAATTACATTTATCAAAAATGGAAAAAATGAAATAAATACTTCTTCAAGGCGGTTTGCTCATTGTATTCAAATATAAAATATGTATCTCGCATTATCCAATTAGGAAAACGGATTTTAACTTAATTTTCGCATTAAATGTTTTAAAATAATAAAGTCATAGAGAATGTTTGAAAATAAATCTGACCTTGTTAGACTTTCTAAGACATAGCATTGGAGAGAATGCCAATATATTTCGGATTTCTAAGCATTTTTCCACGATTTGAGAGTCTAAAATATGTATATTTATTACTAGATTTAGCTTCAGATTTTGATGTATTGCTACGGGTTTTAATACATCTGAAGTGTTTCCTTTTGTTATGGTTTCACTAGTACATTTTTTAACACAATTGACAAATATTGGTTTTGCATAACGTTTTGACTTTGCATACACCTCAACTTTACGTTTCTAAATGCATAGATCTCAAAATTATATTCCAAAAAAGGTTATTAATCAAATAATGTGAAAGAAGAAATTGACCTTAGATTTTGTTATGTTTTAAGTTTTGTTTTTTGGATTTATTTTCTCTACGATGCTTTCAGATTGATATGTGATTAGAAATAATTCTCCTTTAAAAATTGATTTTCATCAAGTCTAATTTAAAATTTTTGTTAGCAAAGATGTTAAATGTGTACAAACATTATGAAATTTTATAGTAATTCGAAATCAAATGAAACAAAATTTGTAATATTAACTTTTTAAAATACAAAAATAACTTACATTATTGAATGAATTCAACCGTCACCACTTGAATCATTGTGAAAACTGAATAATGTGTTAAAATGAAGATATCTTTTCGTCATAAGCATTGAACAAAATGCAAACTTCATGACAGTTTTAGTATAAACTTTAAAAAAGAGAAAGAAAAACGTACATACACTTAAATTCGACATTTCCTTGTTGTATATTCAGAGTTTTTCGTATTTCGAAGCGTTAATGGTTTTGTTTTTATGTATTTTATTTAATATCGCACGTAAATACCCATTTTAAGGCATTCTACAAATTACATTATGTAGTTGAACGATAAATTTTCATATTTGCTGAAAAGATTACGCAATATATAGAATACACATTAATAAAAATCATTTGACAAGATGATTTCTACTGTTAATTTATATCCTCCTGTACTTAAAGATAATTCTTCCAACATTTAAATTTGTAATAAATGAAAGTTATGTATGAATGTACTGACAAACTCTGCAGAGAATCATTTTTATGTTAATGAAAATAAATAAACGTGATAAATAATTTAACACAAAATTTTATAAATGAAATTTAAGTGCAGCCACAAGCGTCTTTATAAGAGGCCTATCTGTTTTCAATTGTACTTATTGTTTGATCAAGACCCTCCTCTTCATTTTCATGGGAACCTTTTCAAGAACAGGTGATAAAAAACCGTGTACATGAGAAAGATTTTAATAGTAGCATGCACATCAATAATTGAATGCTCATAATGCATAATTGCTAAGTTATTCTTGTGAAACAGAATAGCTTAATTTTAGAGTTGATCATTTTAAGAAAAATTGCGAAGATTTTAATAATAATTATTATTGTTATTAGATTTGTCAATAGGACTTGCAGAATAAAAAGTTTATGAAAAATACTGTAGAAATATTAATTCTTTCTTTATTAATTTATCTATAAGGAGGTAGCTTTATATATATTCTTATGTACCATTTTGTAACAGATTCATTAAAATTATGGTTGAAAGCCGAGGCTCTTAGACTTGTTGAAGTACGAACCATTTTGAAGTTTTTACATTAATACAAGTGATATTCATCCGATAATTTTATTCATTTTGGTATTCATCCTGCACCTGTAATATCTGTTCAAAATCAATTTTAATTTTATTTATAATTTTCTTCTTTCAGAATGAAGCTGGCCTTTAAGAAACAAAACTTAAAACATTACAAAATCTTACCCCAACCACTTCCACCTATGTCACAGCAAGTTCCACTATCCTAATTGTTACAAGATCTCAACATATACTTTTAAAGTATGGTAATAAAATTGTTGAATGGTGACTTTGCTGGTCATACTCGGAATGTGCAGTATTTTTTGCAATAAAATTGCAAGAGGAGAATACTTTTTCACATATGGGTGAAATCATCAGTGTTTATACTCCAGAAAAGAAAATCTTACACCTGATATCAAGATCAAGTTATAAAAAAAAATTATTGACATCATTTTCATAAAATCCTTACAACCAAGGATAAACAACAAGGAAGATTATATTTATAAATTGAAATGACAAATATTTAAGATTTAGAATATTAGCAATCTAGTAAATTTAGAGAGAATTATTAGTAAAATATTAAAGATAGCTTCATAAGGTGAAATACATCTGTTTGCATGTTTTTTTTCCACTGATAATAACATTTCACGTCTTCTGCATTCTTTCTTTATGTGGCTTCTGAAATCCTTTTAGCATTAGTTGTGGCTCTATTGCAGTAATATATATACATATATATTCAAAATGTATGTTCGAGATATCACTACATGGGTCACAATTAGTATTCACCTAATCTAGTGTATTTCTGCTTAGATTACAAATGCATCATTTCTTTAATAATCTCATGATATCCACTTTTAAATTGGGAGAGGGGCACAAGTTCAGATAACTGACGCCTCAAGTGCTATTGGAGGATTACATCCAAATTGAAAGCCTACATAGCAGGCTGAAATTTGTTCTTGTAGGTCATGAATCCTGACAATAAACATGGCAATGATAGTTACTAAAAAAGTCATTGTGAATTATTTATTAAGAAATATCGAATAATATATAGTGAGTGCTTTAACAGGGCTACAATATAGACATCATCCACATCGATTTTAGGTCACTGGGCCAACTATCTGTTACTCAAAATAACAAGGACGACAGTGTTACTTCAAATATAACTATAATTAAGCATGACGTATAAAATTTAAGAATGTCAATTATCTTCATTTAATTAAAGAATAAAATTAGATCTAGTAAAAAATTCACTTTTTAAGAAATATTTAGTGTTTCAAATAAATACTTATCCTTCTTTTGATATTCAGAATAAGTGACTGAAACATGCCTTCACTGATGAGCACGTCTATTTCTGATTGAAACATTGCTCATCAAACGTGGTTTGCATTTATAATGCACACTTCACATTTCAAAATGCAAATTTTGAAATAAAACTTTTAAAATCCTTACTTAACTACAATATAATTGACCAAAAATCAAACATTTTATTGAAATTAGAAACTCCTAATAATCTTTTGAATGCAAGTAAACATATGTAGCTTTTTGTAGTGACGACAAGATAACATTTTAGACACACTGTCTGAAACAAAATCAATGACCAAAAACTATTCAAGTGTTAAATTTAATAAAAATATTTTAAGACAATCCTTTGTTAATACTGCAATTTATAACTGAAATAAATTGCCAAAATAAATGAAAAAATAATAGACAACTTACAAAAATTCCAAAATATCTAAAATTACTCATACTTAAACAAAAGTTCTTATGAGCTATATAATAGCAACAAGACAATAAATTGAAACCAGTAAACTATCCGGCGTCAGTAAACTTTATTTATTATTCGAATTTCTATGGGTGCATATTGTTATAATGTATTTTGTAGTTAACGAAAAGAATTTGATAAACACCTTTCTGGCTTTACTCTCTCAATTCAATTGTTTCCTGACATGATTTGGCGTTGCTTTTTATCCCAAGTTCTTAAGAGTAAGCAGATTTTGTTGTTAGTCTTACGCGGCTAGGAAAGATAATGAATTCAACTAAACGAAATCGTTTAACTGCCGACAATTTAGGGTGGGCATGTCATGATTTGATATTATAATGTTTGAATGCATTTAAAATGTTAGAAGTGCGATCTTTATGTTTAAGACTGTATATCCCCAATGTCATGAAAGACAAATCACTGAATATTTTCACAAACTTGCATGTAGTTTCAAAATGCATTTAGAAATGTGCAAAAAGGTGGAAATTGGATTCGATTAAATTTGAATTTAATATTATGTGAAAATAACCTAGTTAAATTGGGTATGTCCCTTAGTTGAGGTAATGTTAAACATGACTTTTTTATAACTCTCATTTAATCACCAATGTAAGAAATAAAGAACTTAATACCACTAATTCTGCTAAAAAATTTCATGATTATTGCAGGAAATATCGCATAATAATTACCGAAATTTGCATAAAATAAACTACTAAATTTACACTAGATCCTGAAAATTTTAATGAGAATATATTTGGTAAAGTAATAGAGAATCAAAATCGGTTGAATGAAAATGAAATATTTAATGATTCAAAAACAAAAAGCACAAAATAAACATCATTTATAACTTTATATTATGAAATCTTACATTGTTAATGCAAATTTAGTGTTGAGTCTGTAAATCATTAGATAATAATATTAAAGTTTTAAATGTTTAATGTTTTGATAGATTTTAAAAGTTGCTCATGTGTTGTATTTGCAGGAATTCTTGTTTTTGGCCTTTAACTTCAAGCAAACTCTGAGAAGTTTCGGACGTGCACGCATTTCCATCTGCATATGAAAAATTCATTTGAAATGGAATGTACGACAATTGTTGAATTTTTAAAGAAGCCTATGCAGTATTTTGAGAATATATCTCTAAAATAATTAGTTGGAATATTGCGCACTGCTTTGACATTGAAGAATTCAACTTTGTCTTGTTGTAGGGAAGTCCAACAGCACAAACTGAAGTTTGAAATTCCAAATCCCAAGAATCCATTGCATCAATTGATCCGCAATGAAAGGCGTGTAAGTTACAATATGAAACATTCCTGATCCATTCCACATTTAAGTCATAGTTATGTTTATATTGCTTGAAATACATGTGTGAACTGATTAATAAATTTCATATTAGTTAGATTACTTTACTAAATTCACTAGAAGGAATTTCTTAAAACAATATATTCATGAAATTGTAGGAGATACATAATTTTAATTATCAATTTGAAATGTATTATTTTTCTAATTTTTACGATACAGACAACAGCAAAATAATTTAGGATACAGGCAACCCCGCCTAAGTCGGATGTGACTAAGTCGGATTTTTGCGTAACTCGTACTATTAATGAAGAACAGACAAACTCCAACATGTACAACCACAAAAAATTATGTTTAAGTCTTCCAATTCTAAGTCGGATAAATTCCAAATCGGACTGAAATCTACGTACAGGCTACAAAGTTAACATTGAAAATTTCATTTACAAGTCGGACGGACAGATGGAAATTGTCTTGCACGGGATTCAAGCATAGCGTAAATAATTTCTATCGCATAGTAAAAATAATGAAATACTACAGCGCAGCTCATGGTATTGACCATAGAGCTACTATACATAGTTCCATGATATTGACCTACAAACAGTTCATGTAGAGGTGCCGTCAATGGGTGATATTTTGAATAAGTTGTCCGGTAATATTTCAAGTATAATTACATGATGTTAAAATGACAACTCCCTGATTTATGCAATGTGTGAAATAAAGGAATACAAAAATAATTATAGGGTTTTCTCTTTCAAGTATTTAGAGTATGATTTTGATTTATGAGATGGATGAAATAAAGGAATACAAAATTATTGTAAAATTCGTAAATATAGTAACCCTAGAATACGTTATAATACAGGCAACCCCGCCTAAGTCGGATCGACTCGAACCAATGAAAATAATCCGACTTACAAGAAATCCTAGATATAATTTTAGGGGACTTGGCTCGTACTAGTTCCGCGAAAACCGAGATTTATGATAGCATAACTTTTGTGCGAGCAATCTGATGGTTGTTATGAAAGAAGTTGTTTTGAAAATATTGAAAATAAACTCTGCTGGAAAAAAAAATTAATCATGTATTCTTATGTCTTACAGTATTTTTTTTCAATACCTGAATTAAACAAAAATTGAACTTAACTTTAGTTACTGTGCCATCAATCACTTCGTTCTATTTTTGATTAAATATTTGTCATATGATGGATGCATACAAGAACTCTTTAAATGAAATTGACAGAAATAATTCGATTCAATACAGACAAATGTCTAATATTTTGAACAATGTTATTATAATTTCTAGGGAAAATTTTTAATGTTCTAACCAATTCTATTTTCAACACTTAGGGATATTTTAGTTAAAAGTCAGCAATGTTTAGAAATTGTGTTTTCAAGACGTTTAGAAGACGTACCCTATGAAATTTTACAACGCGTTATGCCAATATAAAACCGCGCTAAAACATTTTATTATTTATTGCGATTTGCTGCATTAAAATCAATGCAGGGTTTTAAAATGGTGCCTGTTTGAAATGTAGGGATCTTTAGTCTTTAGTCTTTAGTGTGTAGTATAGAATTTTAATATTTCATATTGCTCCACATATTTCTCCCTCTTGAAAAATATTTGCACCAAGTTTGCCATTTTATAAGATTTCAACCCAAAGGTTTCTAATATTTTTCTTATGTGGTGATAAATTGTAGTCTTCAACAATAATTTTGTCTCCAGTAAATTGAAAATCAAAATGCATGTTGTGTATTGCAGGTCCCCCTCCACCTCATAGCCAGTATCTCCATTGTGTGGTGCATTCACAATTTCATATATTAGTGTATTTGTCCAATGCAACTGTTAAACCCATAGATTCATAGTCATGATACCTCTTTAATGGTCTTGCACATGTTTCCTCCACATTCCCATCCAACAATAAAATTTTGACGAAGAATCAATTTATAACATACAAAACATTAAAAACTTTATCATTTAAAAAGTGCATTAGCAATTTCTTTTTATATACATTTATTATTTATTAATGTTGGTTTTTTCTGTGGTGAGAATATGTGTCTGTGGAAGAATGTAGTTATGTTTATTTTTCTCAATTTTAAAAAATGCTTTTGTTTGAAAATATTTATTGATCCAACTTTTATAGAAAAAATTTTCTCAAGCAAAATGTTTGTATATATTAATAAAATTGTGAAATTATAATGCAAATTTCAAATTAATTTTGTTTGTCATCAAATATTACAGAAAACCAGAATATATTCCAATAAAGCCAGGGAAAACGGTCAAAATACACAATTTTCACACCAGATAAGCCCGTCAAGATCATAGATGTCAAAGTGGAAAGTCTAATGTCTTTCTTCACAATACTCCTATTTTTTGTCAATTGTTTGTGTAGAATACAAAAAAAATTATCAAAATTATACAATATATGTGTACATACAATGTTTGCACCCAAAAATATAGGCTTTCTAATAAAACAGCCTTCTTACGAATTTGTGATTGTGCTTAATAGTGGAGAAAATTGAAAAATGAGCTAAGTATGTATTTTTTCGTAAATTCCTATATTAGCGACATCCTCTATATAGAATATTTGAAAACCTTAATATTCACTTCACGCATATGTGAATGGGCCATGTGATTTTCTAGACTAAAGCGAACATTTTCCGATTTGTCGTTAGCAAGGACCGCTTGAGCCAGTATTTTTTATATGACTGTCATTGGTGCACTAATAAAGCGCTGAAATTTACCATTACAGTTTATTGTATAACTTATATTACAAGTAATCAATATTATGTGTCCCACTGAATTTTTTAGTACTCCTAAGCCAATAAGACTTAATGATGCCATAGATCAATACAATCTTCAGATGAGGGACCAAAATATTATGATTAATAAAAAAAACCACCTAAAAATCGGGGTTGATTTTCAATTTTGGATTCACAATACAATCCTTTATTTGGCCGGAACTGAGCACACGCCAACCAAGATAGGAAATAGTTTAGTAATAGAGATGTTTTTTGGAATGAACGAATTTCAATTGCTAATCTCAATTGCAGTAAATCTCAAAATATTTAAAGATTTAAAAATTCAAACATATTGGGATATATTTTTGATAAAAATCAAAAATGGGACGCCGCCCGACGTCTTTGGGTGTACCAAAGTGCCGCCTTACCGACAGTACATGCTAGTGAGAAATTGGAAGGGGAACTACCTCACAGTACAATGCTACACCAGCACAAAGTGCAACCAATGGTTAGTCAGTGTGATCGATACATTGTATCCTCGGAGACCTAGACACTGACTTAGTTTTAACACTGTACACCCAATAATATTTCGATAGGTATTGTATTTAAATACAATTCTTTGAAAAATAATTCTGAGACTAAAATTTTAAGCGTCAAAATTTATGTCGTTTCTATGTATTAATACCTTCAAATATAATTTTTGCAACTTTTATATTTTGCAAATGTATTGAATTTGATTATAGTTTTAAAAAATATAGTTTATATAAAGAACTCTATAATCAGTGCGACATACACGTTAATATATTCAATTCGATTGTCAAGCGACGCTTAACGGAAAATGCAATATTTTAACGAGCAATGTAAATCCTGAAAACGAATACTTAAACAGTATTGCTTAAAATACACAGCTTATTATTTTAAGTTGACGGTGTTAATTTGAACATATTTTACTGAAATAATTAAACATCTAAGTTTGATTATTGGGATGGCTTTATACATTTCAGACCTGGAATGTTGTATATATATATATATATATATATATATATATTATATATATATATATATATATATATATATAG
>CABFPE010000045.1:1193334-1238059 GCA_900660155.1 Hofstenia miamia
TATATATATATATATATCATGGATATCTCTAAAAGTCGATAATATATATATTTATATATATATGTATATATATATATATATAGATATATATATATATGTGTGTATATGTATATATTTTATGAAAAAACAACGAAAATTTTAATTGAAAATACTTTCCTTACTTACTGTAGGCCTACTATCGTCAGTAAAAAACAAAAAATTATTTGGTGGCAAAATATAAATTGTCAAATCATTAATTAAATAAAATTAAACTAAATTAACAGAAGAGTTTGATGGCATTTTGTATTTAAATTAGGTTTCTCTTCATTCTATAAATTGATTCTGCGATCTTGGCGCATTTGTGTTTTTTTTAAATATTATAGTCAGATGCTGATGCTTTATGTATTTTCCAGTGCATATACATTTCGGATTGTAAGTGTCCATAGAGATTTTCTTGAATTCGTATCTTCAAATGTTTTTTAGTTTCATCAAAGCTGGCACACTTCTGACAATTATATTTGTAAACAATTGATGAAACCAAAGGTTTTAGAATTGGATCTTTGTTACAAACTAAATTTGATGTTTTTTCCGAATTTAAAATTGGCATAATTCTTGATTGAATATTGAGAATTTCTTTGTTCTCTCACATTTCATATGCTATTGAATAAATTCAGAGGGTAGGCCTGCATATTTCCCTACTTCTAAATCGGCATGCATTGAGTACAAATTGTCTGTTCGTTGTGACTATATTAAACATCTGTTAAATTGCTTTTAATTAGTATGTAAAGTGTGGATATATTATATGAAGATAACATTCTGCTATGATATGCGGTAATGCTTATTTCTTAATGTCTCGTTTCCCTCCCATGTATGCAGGGTGCCGGAAGTGGGGTGCAAGGGTGACAATTGGCACCCCAATATTCTTATTGGGGTGGCTGTGCCATCTCAATATTTGAATTTAATATGCTGAATAAAACTCAGACGCAATAATAAAGCACACATTTTATCAATATAACTTAAACAGCCAAAATATTGTTTTACTGTACTGATTCCAATAATGATAAGCAAAGAGATATGCCTATGTGTACATAATTGCAAATGAATAATGCATTATTTCTGGTTCTATACTGATATAAAACAATTTGACAAGCAAATATTGCAAAAATATATACTGTATATTTCAATACAAAAATGGACTTTTTTAGCAACTAAAGCAAATCTTAGATGTTCAATTTAAATATTTTTACTTTCATGAAAAATAATCATAAAATAATTGAAAATTTTTGTATGAAAATTTAAGTGAATTTGAATTTATAAATTAACGACGGAGTTTAGTAATGTAAAGGACACAAAATTCTAAAAATTGCTACTGTTTTGCATTTGCAATAATCAGTTTTTTGGTGAATCAATTTTGGGATTAATCAGTTTTTGGAAACACTTGTCACCATTCATCAACATACAATATCATTTAAACAACTTCAGCATGGCTATTACAGACAGCTTTAAAGTTCTTATTTAGTGTTTCACTCCCAATATAAACAAGGCTATTGAATGTGTACTTTTCTGCACTATTACAAACCCAAGTAGTTATTCATCTAAAATTTGGCATCCCTCCAAATTTTCGCAATATTATGGTAATGTTTAATAGCCTTTATTTGTCTAATAATTGTACAAAACTATATATACATTCTGCAAAAATGAATATATACAATATTTACAATATTTACAAACATATTTACAAAATGATGATACATACAGAATTGCACAATAAAATAAACAAAGCTACGACATATACATAAGAATAAAAAAAATTAAATAAAAAAAAATAGATCAAAGATATTTCTGATTGGACTGAGTGTTTTTAAAACGTCTCTAAATATTAGTTATTTATGCTCCAATGAAACTATAACCAAATTTCTTGTGTTGTGGCCACAAAATGACCCTTATAATTAATATGTCTTATTAAATTTTGCTTTTGTAATCTTATCATTACTTTCCACACCTTCCTTGCAACATGCTGCTGATTGCGATTTTCTCGATTAGCCTATATCTTTTTCAACATATCATGATCATTAAGTATTTCTTCCACAAACAAAAAAATACTTCAATGTTTCATGATATTTTTGTAGTCATGTTATTATGAAGCATTCTGTGTCTTTGTGAATACTGTGATAACATAGACTATTGGAGTAATGTTTTCTAGGTGAAGAACTTTATATTCTTAATTACTAGATTCTTCTACTATTTCAAGGGTTTAAGGAGAAAGTTGGAAGCAGTGTCTAATATTATTATTATTTCTCTAGGCAAAAGTTTTTTCTCGATTTTTGAAATAACTGACAGAGAAATCCCTTTCATTTCTTAGATTAAGAACATGGTTAGATTGACCTATAGTTTATTGAAATATTAATATATTCATACAATTAAGATAAAGATAATTATAGTATGAATTTTCTAAATAGTGTAAAAATTGTAAGGTTGTGATAGCCTTAATTTAGCTTGTCTAAAGTTCAAAAAAAATATATTGACATTTAAGCTTAGGAAATTTTGCTCCGTCAATGTTGAGTTGCTTCCAGCGTCTCTGCATGTATGGGCAAAGGAAGACATTTTTTACTTGATTTTCGTTTTTTCTAAGCCATTAAAAAAACAAGTCAAAATTAAAAAATATTGAACTTTAGCGCCTAATCAATTCCAAGAAACATCCCTAAGTGTCGCATTCTGCCCCTAATTGTTTTTAACAAACTTAAAATACTTTGAAATAGATTAACCCTTTTGACAAGACAGACGTTTTTCTTTCTGTTTGTAAGCCCTATTTCGACCGGGTGCCACTCAAAATACCGCTTTATTGTTGTGACAATAAAATTGGTATGTAAAAAATTAAGAGATATACACGTTACTATGTTGTAAATTAGCACAGTAAATATACTCCTAAAATAAAAATCGATCAAAAATTTTAGGCAAAATATCGTGCCATTAGTATTTTTCAGTGTTTTCAGAATACTCTTGAGAAAGTTTTGGGCCGCAATTTTCTTTACTTTCCATAAAAAATGATTTATGGAAACGAATTATTAAAACTGGTAATATTTTTATGTTTGTTTTTTGAGCTTTATTCATTATATTCTATAAAATTAAATTTATTAACTTCATCATTGATAAGTGCTGTAAATGTTTGCTTATATATTACATATAAATTGGATATAAAATATGAACATGTTTTTCAAATGCTCGACGTTAGCGCCAATTAGGCCATCAGAATATTAAAGTTTTCGTTCTGTTAGTATTAAGTCATTTGTAAGCTATAGTCCTGCCAAGTTTCATTGCTTGGTGATAAGTAGAATTGACTTTATGAGGTGCTATCAGGTGCGGCTACAGCTTTTTTTATCAGATAATAGTAATAATATAATAATAATAATTATTATAATGTATTTTAAAGATTCAAAATAAATTCTATTGGGGAATGTCGATTGTTCCTATTCAGTTTTTGCTTTATTGCAAGGTAACACATCGTATAAATGATGATTCTTGCTTTTGGAAATAGAATTATATAACTTTTCGTCACGTTTATAAATTATAGCCCGTATAGATGTAAAAGATACTATATTATACCAAAGGGCATTTCATTTTTGGACGGAATCGAACATGTTAAGAAGATATTCGCTTTCACCACTCTAGACTGTTGAGCCGTACGTAATAACAAGCAGAATTTGAGCAGAGTACAAATGGCTGAGTTCAGCGGAAGTAAAGTGGAGAAATTTTAGTTTTCTAACAAGTATATCAACGATATAGCCCTTCTTCGCACAGATTGGAAATGAGACTTGAAGCCAAGTTTCTCGTCAATTGCGAAGCCTAGTACTTTTAGATGTGTTACGCCCGGAATGGATTGCAGAGTGTTTGGGAACAGATCTCTTCTGAACTTGAAAAATAGTTGTTAAGACTTGGATTCACAAAAGAAGGAATTAATTTTTTCTACACCATGTAGAAAAACGCTGTATCCCAGAATCAGCCAAGTCTTGCATGTGAATGCCAGCGAAACAAGTGTTACTATCATCAGCAAACTTTACTAAATTGTTGTCTGGTACACCATCAAGATAAAGATAAGCAGTAGAAATGGCAAAAATGACTGACCACTGACTATGCCTTGAGGCACACCTCGATTTGGGTAGAGGAGCTTTGACTGACGCTGGTCATGAACTGCTACCTGACATCTCCTAGACAGAAAGTCAGCTACCCAATTTCTAACATCCGGGTTGACTTCAGGTTTTATTTTTGCCAAGTTCTCAACAACTAGGCAGTGAGGCACGAAGTCAAAAGCCTTGGAGAGGTCAATGGCAATTATAAGGACATAATCACAATTCTCGCGATAAAATGCATTACAGACATTTTAGAAATTGATTATTGCAGCCTCTGTTGAGCTGTGTTTCCAAAAACCAAATGGTTCTTTTGGGAGCCATTTATTATAGGCGGATGTGATGTATTTTCAATGCATCAAACATTCAAAGATACGCGAGAAGATACATGTAACAGAACTTGCTCTCAAATTGTCCAAAGAAAGAGGTTTACCAGCCTTCCGGATAGGATGACATTGGATAACA
Organism: Hofstenia miamia; assembly: GCA_900660155.1. Classification (NCBI taxonomy): domain Eukaryota; kingdom Metazoa; phylum Xenacoelomorpha; order Acoela; family Hofsteniidae; genus Hofstenia; species Hofstenia miamia. The sequence continues at coordinate 1,197,903 of CABFPE010000045.1, forward strand.
TGTAGAGGGTAGGAAAACACTGAGATTGAAGAAACATATTAAATTCATGATGCATTACTGTTGCTAGGTTGTGCGTATTTTCACTAATAACCTAAAATGGGACTCCATCTGGTCCCATGGCAGTTTTCTTGACAGAACGTAGAGCCTGATAAACCTCCAGTAATGGCAATTCTGGGACTGCATCACATGTGATCCCCACGTGGGGAGGCAAAGCATAATCGTCAGTCGAGGAGATATTTACAAACTTCTCATTGATTTGATCCACATCAATTTTGATTTGTTTAGAACTTTAGGTTTTCAAGTTTGAGAGTTAAATAAATTCTACCAGTGAGATGAGCCTTTTTTGTCACGGTTCAGTACATTTTCAAGAATGACATCATCAATTTTCGTGAAAAGTACTCAGCCTCACTGTAACGATTTTTCATGTCAAGTATCTTTTCCGATTGATGCAGTGTTTGAGCAGAGGGGACATATAAGGAGGATCTGCAGATATGGACAATAAGTGTCCAGTAATGTAGTTATTGTTAGCGCGATATTGTGAACTGCTTCATCCAAGTTCTTGAATGTAGGAATTGATGAAAGTCAAAGGCATCCATTGCCAAATTGAAGCGCATTTTATATTGACAGCGCTGGTCTCTGAACTGGATTCTGGACTTAATTGGCTTGATTTTTTGAACAGGTTTAGCCAACAGATCTAGATGGTCAGTTTTGAGTGTCGACTTGATCAGCTCAACTGAATCAAAATATTTTTACTCCTAAAAATTCTATCAAGACGGGATTCATTCCGTGTGTTCTGGGTGGTGTGCACAAAAAGGTCAGTGGAACCCAACAGCATCTCCGGATTGAACTGATTTAAGTCTCAACAAATAACAAAACATAGGTTGCCTACAGTCTCTGGGAAGTTATCCATTGTTGAGATGAGATGTTCAGTGAGTTGAGTTTCATTGCGAGCATCCGGGGATAGTAGACGACTGCAAACACAACATTGGCACACAAAACCTCGAATTTATCTGCTCCCGGAGTAATCAAATATGATACACTCCATTTTGGTTTTGTAGTTCGCACAAACTCCACCACCTGTTCCTCTATCAAAATTTCTAATGTTTCTGTCCTGTAGAATACAGCTATAATTCTGAATTGCAGCAAAAGATTTTTCATTTTTATCAGAGAACCAAGTTTCAATTACCATACATATGTCAATGTCTAGTGTTGACAAATCAGTTGCAATATTGATGAGTGCATTAGGCTTTTGAGAGAACGAGCATTTAGAAGTAAAAGCCTTGAACATGGTGCTAATTGACTACCTTTGCATAGCCAATTCATAGGTTATGGATTATTATTAATGCACAGTCTAAAATTTCTAATTCATATGTCTTTCCTAGAGGTCCCAAATTTAATTAATTCATAAAGTTTTGCTAGAAGCGTTTTTTCTACTTTTCATCACTTGAGGATAACTAAGTTTTCATAAATAATCTTGTTTCAAATTCCTTAAACATGTAGTATTTTGATAACAAAATTCTCTTATGCCATTCATTATCAGCATCAAGTAATATTGGCTTAGATTTTGAGCAATCGTATTTTCTGATACGTTTAAATTCCTTAATATTGTAAGGGTCTATTGATAAGAAATTAAAAATTTTTTTCGAAATGCGCATAACCTGACTCATATCGCAGGTGGAGCCTCAGGTCTTACGATGACTCTTCAATTCCAAAAACTACTACCAGAAGTTGATTGAAGATTGTTGGGGTGCAGAGAAATCGAATTCAACTTGTAGGCTAATTTAATTGGGGTACAAAGCTCTTCCTGATATAAAGGACAACTGTATCCTCCAAATTAAAAAATGCATATTTGGGAATCTGGAAAACTTTGCAATCAATAAAATTGTACACCATATTTTTAATATTATGAATGTTATCAAAAAGCAGAAATAAAAATTCAGAAAAAATTATAGGATGAGGAATACGAGAAACTAAATCACTAGCATTATACTTAATACACAATTCAGAATAGAAGTGTCTATTAAATGGAAAATTATCAGTGATAACGGTCAAAACAGTAAAATATTTAGAAACAGAGAAGAACACTTCAAGAAAAGCTTCAGATATTCAAGTTAACGACATTCTTCATGCCAACAACGTCTCTATATTTTCCACTGATTGACTTTATCATAAATACAAGAACAGTTTTAGCAGGAGAGCTGTGTTCACAAACACGTAATAAATGATGTTTAAAATTGTTATTGGGATTAAGTAATTAACATTGCATTACTTTATATTAATACCTTTAGCTACATGAAGAATAAGATATTTCAAAAAATAAAACTTACCCATAATTTTGCATTTGCTCACTTCAATGTGTTGTGCTGTGTAAATTTCATCTATGATAAGAATAACGAATTTTTCAAACACCATCAATTTCTTTGAACGTTCACTCAAATATTCATCACAAGAATAACTAGAGTTGACTGCATGCATCAGACGCTGAAGGCTCCCCTTCAAAGGCAAGATAAATACGTTGGATAGCAATGCATTTGCTGATAATGACTGAGTAAAATCAAAAAGCAAAAGAATAAAGTTCATTAGAATATCTTCTTGCATGTTTATTGACAAAATGCAAACCTCAATTGCTCTGCAAGGAAATATATCATCTTCGGCAAACTTTTCAAACAGTTCATTTTCGATTTTGTCAATTATTTCGGCCTCATTTTCGGATTGACCAAAACCAATGGACGCTGTAGGTATTATAGTACTGTCAACAATACTTAAGTAGGCAACCAAATTACTAAAGTCTGTTTTGGAAGAAATATTTTTATGATTTTCCATAGCTGGTATCCAATACAATGGAAATTTCGATTGAACATTAAAACTCAAGTTTGAATTGACAGTAAGAACGGAAGATATTTGAAACTTATCTTCAAGAATAAATGCCAAACGTAGAAACTAAATAAATTTAGAAGAACATATATATGAGAAATCGTCAGTTGAAAATCAAATGCTTATGAACATTTCAAAGAGAACAATTTATAAATTGCAAATGAATAATAAAATGTGCCCAAAATGTATAAAATTGTGAATATATAAAATTAGCAAAATTTATAAGACGAATCATGCCGGAATCTCATTTGGATCATAAAGCATTTTCCAAAAGCAATTTGTAGGAATTCTAAGTTTATTGCAGACAATGCAATTCAATAATTCAATGAATAACAAAATCTCTTCTTCTTTTTGAACAAATCAATAAACTTGTCTAGAGCTTGAAGGTGTTGAAGTTGCCTTTGAATAATAGTCATTGGATTTGTTCTTTTCTCTAGCTTTTTCTCAAATGAACTAATTGAAGTTGGAAATATACTGGGTAGAGCATCTGACTTTAGGCAGACATTTACTATTCACCGCATTTTGAAAGCGAAAAATCAGTTGATAGGAAAACAAAGTCATCCTTTACAAAATGCTTTGAACAAACAAAGGTATTAGGAGATGGCAACCAATTTTTACAAGGGATTCTATTCAGCCACTATTGTCAAATAACGTTGATTAATGGAATTTGATGCAATGATATTGACTTTTCTGTGCATGAATTATAGTCTGTATTACATAATGGTATACAACATTTATATGGCATCGGTGATTGACAATATGGCGCGATTGTATGCTTGAGTACTGAGCTGCAATATTCTTATTAATGACATGGATTTGTGCTATATATATGTATAGCAGAAATCCATGTTAATGGCCTAATTGAGATATCGCCTCTTAGCAGTCCAAATTGAGTTATTTATCCAGGTATATAGTAGAAATCCATGGTACTTATGACTAAGTAGTGTTGGTACACTGCTCCCATTAGGTACAATGGAAATCTTGCTGCTGCTGCTTATTGAGTCACTCTTCACTCTTTCATAGTCATTTTGAAGATCTGTATCCATTCACCAAATGTTGGTGAGTAGTTATTGATCCTACCTGTAAATTTTGTTGCTTTGCATGGACTAACATTATCATTTCGTTTTGCTGTTAATATTGAGTTTCCATTTTCCTATCTTTCAATAAGTTCTTGTTTGGATTCTTCTGATTTCTATTTTTCATTTTTGCTGAAGGCATTGTAATTCATGTTTGCATTATTTTGTTTTACTGGTTTCTCTTGTACTATTATTTCCAGGTTCTCTAATTCTGGGCAGTTTTGTTTCTTGGCTGACTCTCTCTCTCTTGTAAATTGTTGATTCCTATTTGTTTATTTTCATTTTCTTCCTTCAGTTTAAAGTTCTCTTCATTTAATTCTGCCATCATTTATTGCCATTTTTTACTCTCTTGTCTTATTTCTTCATTAGCTTTGGTCAGCATTGAATTTGTTGCTGAAACAGGTTTCTCTGTTCAATTAGGCTCATGCAGGGCCTTCTTAAATACACGGCCCGGTTATCTGCAGTAGTGCCAATTAATTTGGGGGCCGATCTATTAACACTACCCAAAGCCATGCTAGACAAAATAGCAATACACTGTTATTATAGCATAGCTTAAGAGGTATAACAGGGTCAAACTTAGTTACATAATTGCTCGGCACATAAATCCACGATACGTTTGAACGTGTAATGTTGCATTGTCAAGCATAGTTAATTTTTTTTCAACAATCAGTAAAAAGCATTTAAGGATACTAAACATAAAGGTTCTGTGAAAGTTTAAGAAAAATAAACGTTTAAAGCATAAATGAAATAATATCATATATTTGCCAATGTTGATTTTATTTGTTATTATATGTACACAATGTGTTTACAATTGATATATTTGATTTTATGAAAATTATCAATGTTTTACTATTTTTTACTTCGGCCACCAAACTTTTAGTCCTTACTGCAGATAACGGGGCCGTGTATTAAAGAAGGCCCTACCTCATGCTAGTATTGTTTCGCATCTCTTCAATCCATCACTCTTTTTCAGTATTAGCCATTTCTTGTTCTGACATTTTTTCACCTAGTTTTTCCATCTGCAGCCTCGTTTCAATTTGTGTACACTATTACCTCTTACTAATACAGTTAACTCTGCAATCATGTATTGGTTCTTGATTGGTACACATTTTAGTACCAAATCAGTTAGGGAGGTGTCACTATCAGGTAATGATGCAGTTTCTTTCGTTTGGGGAGTCTCCACTGGTTGTAGTGTTTTTTGTTGGGGTTTGGACATAGTTTTATTCTTCTTTCATGAATTAGTGTTCACCATGTTTGTTTTTCAGCATCAAGCAGTTTCTTGTTTTCCCAAGGATTGTTTGTGACTTTGTAGGCTCGTTGTTTTTTTCTCTTTACTTTTTCCTTTATTTTTGTAGGGTTCTAGTTTAACGTATGTCACTGATTTTCAAAGTCACAACTCGACATACACATCCAAAAAAATTTTTCGAGAAGAAACAACTATCTTTACTCAGAACTTTTCTTCTATTCTTGTTTCCACATATTGGGCGTCCTGTCATGGTCGCCATGTAAAATCTGCACTTTATTGAGATTGATTAGAGTTAGCTTTACTTTTACTATTTTTAATCTTAATACTAATCTCAGTTGCTAGCTCAATTCCATAACTTCTGTTCCCCAAATTCTTGGTGGTTTTGATATATCTAACCTGAACAGAACCATGAAACCAAGAACTGCTTGATATCCTTCAGTGATCACCAATTATTACGCAAATGGTTATGACTCATGGAGTTTCCTCAGTGACGGTGGTTTATTTTGTGTATTGCAATGTTCCCTATTGTTGTTTACCTTTAATATTTTTGTAGATTGGTTGCTCTTGTTATTTTTAGCAATTAAGGAATTCGTGCAACCTGAATGCATTTGCTTATTATTTGCCCTACATTTTAATAACCCTAAATATAAATAGGTACAGGATCATGTCTGCATGCAAAAAATTGATGTGGCCAGCAGAAAGATGATAGTCAATGGTCCACACTTAATTAAATTAATAATTAACATGTAACTTAATAAATATAACAGAGTGTTTATAGACACTTTGTATGTATAAAAATGTTTGTTATGCCTTAAGAATTTGGATATAAAATAAGAATAACCTAGTAGCTATCCAGCTGTTCGTGGCATTTGTTATAATTATGAATTGAATCGATAGGAAAGCTAAACAGAGAAAAACCCATATGCCTAACCTAAAGACACACTTTCATGAACAGGGCGAACCTAGATGACAAAGATGTAAGAAGTTGTAGTCTGATGGTGATAGCCACCCAAAGTCCGACTAATTATCTTCTGGGTACCTGAGTAGTACTTGTGTGCCTGAACGTTTAGCTGTCCCTGTACATTAGTGATTAAACCTGATACAATGCAAAGATAACTCCAAAGCGATTTAATTTGTCATCTGAATTAACTTTTACATCGTTTTTATATTAAAATGTACAACCAAACAGCATGTACCTGTTTTTAGATGATTTCTGATTTGATAACGTAAAACTCGTCTGCTAATTATCTGGAGTGTATCTATTAATTGGCTTAGCGTTTTTAGTTGTTATTTGTGCCAAATGCTTTCACCAACAGGCATTATTACAGCATTAATACTTAGTTTACAAAAAGTAATTGATAAATAAGCATAATCAAAAATAATTAACGATAAATCACAAAAGTATTTTCCTCTATTTTTTTTTTATTATCACCTGGCCGATTATGCCACAATAGCTATTTGAAATCTTAATAATAAATATATGTTTAGGGTATATTATATGAAAATGTGCAGCATTACCCTCGCAAACATGCAAATAAAATCCAGTGTATTGTCTAAGTAATTTAAAATTAATGCTGAGACACCTGAAGTATAAATGACATTGATTGGGGCTTGGTATTACTAAGAAAATTGTATTACTAAGAATTTATTGTAATTATTGTTGCCGTGGATTAACTGTTTGATGTATAATTAGTCAATTGAATATAAAAGTGGATATAATATTTTAATGCACAACTGCAATGTATATATATTAATAAAATTTTGAACAATTTTAAACGTGCAGAAATGTTGGACACCGACCCCTACAAAACTTGGTCCGGCTACAACTCTGGCTTGGCCTGGGGCAGCATGCAACATCGGTGCTGGTTGCTAGTATCTGCCAGTTTAGTGTTTTCAGGTTTTTGTAAATATGTTGATAATAACTTTGTATATAATACCAATTAGTTGTTGTAAGTAGGGAACACTTTTAGAAAGCAGTTTTACAGCGTTGAATTACAGACCAGCGATATTACAATATTTCTAGAATTGAAAATTTTCAAAAACGTTGTTCGAAATGGATTTTAAGTATTACGGACTATAAGAAGAAATTAATTAAGCTAAATTTCCCTCTTTCAATACAATTTCAACTCATTGATCTTATTCAATTTAAGAGTATGCTGACTAATAAGATTGATTTTAATATCTTTGACTACGCGTTTATCTATATATTCCGAAACAAGGATTATGGCTCTACAATAAAAACTCTTTCAAGTGCAAGAAGTTTATAAAAGATAATTTCTTCTTTAGCCGTATCACTAAATTAGCAAATTACATCAAACTACATATAAATGTTGATCTTCTTGATAAATATTCAAAAGTCAAAAGGCAGTTAAAAGATATGTTTATACGGCAATTTATTGATTTATATGCGCTAATAGTATTTGTGCTCATTTTTTTGTATGTAATTTATAAGAAATATTGAGTTTTTTCAATTTTGTTAAATATTGAAGTTTCTTCTTTTTCTTAATACGCAACAAAGTTCTTTTGTATTGGTTTTTACTGTATTAGATGATATGCAGCAAGAACATCTGCATCGCGCTTCTGCAGCTTAGCACTAAGTCCTTTTAGGTGATCGAAACCATTCAATAGAACAATAAGACAAATAATATTTGCTCCTGATTTTAGTGATGTTCTTAGTCCTTCAGCTTTTGTTAAGGTTGATGCATCCCATTCCCAAGCATATTTGCTCCCTCTAGCTTCCGTGATTTTTGGATATTCATCAGACTGAATCATTGTGTTGTAACGTAGTATAGATGTAAGCATACAGTGAATGAAACAATTCTGAGCAGTCATGCCTCTCGGTCCCCCTGGTCTTGCACAAACCTTTCAGCTTCAAAACGCGGATCTGAAGTGTATAAGCTTCTATTAAGAGTTCAAGAAAGCACTGCCGTTTAGAAGAAAGGTGAGGAAATTGAAAGGTGAGGATACATTGAAATAAGGCTTGCACCCATATAAGTACTCAAAGGTGTCACACCTCTGTTGTCGAACCATTTCATTGCATGCAGATTGGAGTCACTCACCTTATTTACAAAATTTCCTCAAGGCTTTTTCTGCATCTCAGCGTCAGTGGGCATTACCATTGGAATACATTTTTTAATTAATGCAATTGAAGTTGTACAGAATTAAACCAACTATCGAAAAGAAGCCTGTTCCAAGTGCTCTACAACTTTCACAACAATTGAACCAAATTTTCCAAATACATGATTATCGCATATGTTTTCATCTATTCCACAGTAAAATTCAATATTGTGGATGAGACCAGAAGCTCCGCACAGCAAAATAACTTGAAACCCTAATTTTTTCGGTTTGTTTGGGTTATATTGCATTAGTCAATCACTTTTCTTGCCTTTGTACGGAATAATTTCCTCATCAATGCTGAGGTACTCTTCAGGAGCAATTCGTTTTATGGTGGCTTGAAAAATTTCCAGCAAATGAAAATATTTGAAAATTTTTGGCAAAGACGTGGTCCAATGATCATTATTGGTAAAATGCAAAAAACGACGGATTTCATCAAAGCGGTTTCTGGTCATGTTATTTGGGCAACACGGCATTCTGTTTCCAGAAGAGTCTGATATTGCTCAGTTTGGAAATGGAAATGTATAATGTAATACCAAGGAACTTTTCCAGTTCAGCCTCAGTTAATACAAAGGTGCTGTTGGCCTTACCTTGACTTGCCCATAGATTACTTTGTTCACAAATATGTGATATAAATCTCTACTGAAATAGTCAACAAAATAACTGCGCGGACTCCGAACCTCAACCGCAGCTGGACGGCTTCCACTAAATGGTGTTTTTTCAACAGCAAAATTTTCACAAAATATTCTCCACCGAGCCTTTTCACTTGAAGACATACTTGCATTCAGGATTTCAGCATCTGAGATATCACTGCCAATTTTTCACAAGATTCATCACTTCATTGATAATGAAAATCACTGCTACTTTCTTCAGTAAGTTCATAAGAAACTTGACGATGTCCATAAATGGCTGAAAATGGTGCTGACGTTCTTCATTTCTATCTGAGTCTACAACCAGTTCACCCTTTTCTATTATTCCAATCCAATTGGAGTCATACTCCCAAAACACCTAAATACAAACAACAATTGTCCTTCCATATATAATCTTCATCCAATAAAAATTGCAAGATCTTTGTTACAGTTCTGCAGAAAAAGCAACAAAACAGTATTTATAATCGCTAGAATGGAACTAATAGACTTAAGGAATAATTTGAGAAGTCAAACATTTGGGTCTTTGAAGTTGTTAAAGATTTTAGTGATTTTTTGTATTTTGTATTGATTTCATATTGTTTTTATTGATACTTTTATGCTAAAATAAATTGTGAGTATTATACTAAAAAATTCTTGATCGGGTCTGTGGCCTGTCAAAAAATGTAAGTTATTTCCCACTCTGATCTAAACACCTCCATCTGCCTTAAGATTTGGAATCTAGTTTCTAAGGTAGAGGAGCGCCATCTTGATGATCAATGTAATTGGAATAGCATCTCTGCTGTGTGAATTGTGGCATTAATGTAAAGCTGTTAAGGTGACATGTAGACTGCCCAACGCAGCGTAAGATTTAACCTTCAAAAATTGAAATGGTATCGACTTTATTGCATAGATGTTTTCTAACCCCAAGCACTAAATTTTGCTAATTATACTTTTGAATAAAGAATGTTCCTGATCCCCGAAAAAAACTTTGTACACATAATCCAAATTGGCAAAAATTACGCTATTAGACCTTCTTGGTTTTGGTCTATTTGGATAATTATATATTTCTAAGGCAGCTAATGTTCTTTCAACAGAATTAAAGAATGTTGACAATAAATATGATGCTTTTGAGATGCTTGCTGAATTGTTTCACATCATTCCACTGGCTTTAATTTGCGAAAGATTGTTTTTCTTTAAAATTTCTTTGTTTGTTTGTCAAAAAATAGAAAATTTAGTTACTCAAGGATTGTTGAAAATGTCAATGTCTACATTTTGCCTGACAAAATTTGTATTAATTTTGGTACGAACATCGCTGTGCTCATAACATAATTTGACATTTAACTGTTTATCCTTTTATACAGACAACCTTGTGGCCAAAAATTGCCTGAATGTTATTTTTTGATAAAAGTGTTATCCTAAGTTTTTTTGAAACATTCCAAAATTTACGAAAATATTGCATCGCAATTTGACGATTGCTCTACTCTAATAAAATGAGTTGTCTCTTTAGAGGTTTGCTTTCTTGAAAGACCTTATCAACAATGCCAACAAGGGTTGATCTTTCATTAATCCCTATTGAATATTTAGTTCTAAATTTTGACGATATTTTTGGGAGCTAGATGGGGAAAGTTAGTGACCATATATACAAGTCTATGAGATTGCTATGATTGCCATTGATATTTGTGAGAAAGGTGAACCAAGCACAGGCAAGGTCTGATTATTTTAGTATGGTAGCATCATTAGTGAATGTTCTTAAAAATACATTGAAGTGGGTTTTTTTAGTTTTGGTCACAGTCCAGCTGAAATATCTTGTCCCTGTAAATACTATGAGATTTGATGGGCCCTCAAAATCCTACTTTTCCAATTTTTGGGTATCAATTTTCTGGCTGAAATGCTACCATTGAATATCACACTGGGCTATGCCAGTGCCGTAAATAATTTTGAGGCTGTTCACATTCTAGTTGCAGTATTGGTATAAAATAACTACATTATCCCGTTAACAATTTTTAACAAGACGTGAATATTAAACTACTGGTAACTCATGTAGTTTCAAGTTGTTTTAGCTGCGTAACCTTTTAATACTAACAGCACGTCCTCGAATATTTATAGATAATCCAAATATATCATATGCAACATTATTCTCAGCCTTGCATATGGAAATGCGATTCTCTTCCATTTCCATAACTATTTAAATAAAATTCCACAATTTTTTATTAATTTCCACATCTTTCCATAATTCTTAGAGCTAATGCTAGGGTTCTACGGACCAGAATGTTACTGGTTCCACTCCCATTTAGTTCCACTGAATTTGGAACGATTTCAATCCCATGACATTTTTTGGTCCAATTGGCCCATTGGTACCATAGCATAACTTCGAAATTATTAGTAACATTCTGAAATACGTAGTTCCAAGTTCTACAATTTTATTCCCAATCCATTTAGGTACCAAACTCATTAGAGGAGACCAGATAATCCCATTGGACTGAATATTTTGTAGAATCCTACTGATCAGTCAGATTGAAAATAAAGTGAACAGAAATTCCAATAATTGTTTGATAGAAACTGGTAAGGTAAAAATTATAAAATTTTTTATCAGCGTTTCAGCTAAGTCTACTAAAATTACTTTTCGATTAATTACTTCAGTTAATTTCCGTTCCATTTCTGTTCAAGATCAAATTAAGATTAAATAATTTAAAGATATATATGCTTGGCGACGATGATGGGAATTCATGTTGTAAATTCATTTGCATCACAAACTACAATTTTACAAAAAATTATTATTTTATTGTATATAAAATGTGCATTGCATTAAGGTTTAATTTCAATTTTCAAAAAATATTATTTATCAGTTTCTCTTAGACCATTGATGGTCCGACAATGGCCTATTAATGGCACTGCTGGATCGATCTACCATTTAGCGAACAAATGCTACAGATAGTGATTTACAATTTTGCCTGATCAAATTAAATTTCATAAAAAATGAAATTACTTACCCTTCAATAGTTGATAACAAAATCTAGTATGCTAGCCCTTGTTTTTATGAGCGCTGTATAATGAATTCAATCATTTGCAGCAAGGTGTTCAATCATTAGGACATTATACGATACACAATACCAACTGTGCTCTTAGCTCAAGCAAATTACCAAGTTACGAATTATAACTCATAATATAATATTGGACATCATCAGTGGACTGCTGGTGGCAAGATGAGGCACTTGTGACAACGGATGCCACCAGTGGCCCATTGTTGGGCCATTGGCGGCATCAGTGGCAACCTTAGTAATCAATAATCAATGAACAGATGCTTGCAAATAGAACTCACTTCACTATTTTAATTTCTAGATCCTTTATAATATAAAAAACCTTTCTTGAAATTTTTAATTTGTAAAAAATTATAATAAACCTGTCAAGTGAAATTTCAAAATAATTTATTCATGCATACTTAAACGCCTTGAAGTTAACTATAGTATAAAAAATTAAAATTGAGCAGAAGAAATTTGTTAAAAAAGTGCTATTTTAAAATTGTTAAATTTGGCAGATTTATGTTGATTGTTAGCAGTTATAAACAAGACATTTTTTCAATTTTCTAGTAGATGTTTGTATTGAAAATGCTTGGCAAGATGATATCCTTCTGCCCTATGTTGGGCTTGTGCATGTTCAAAACCAATGTTTGAACTTCTTAGATATATAAAGTTGTTGTTTTATATAATAATCACTTGCTTTCATAACGTACTGTTTGCCACCAATGGTCCAATAATAAACCACTATTGGTCCATCTATGGGTCATTGCTGGGAATACATCACCGACCCATTAATTCCCCGTTGTCATCTGCCAATAATGACCATTGATGGCCCATTGTCGGTCCATTAATGGCTTGCTATTTGGGACGCGGTGTCATTAAATATGAAAAAATTGTATGTATGTGCATATACAGGGTTGGAAGCAGAACTAGTAAAGAATTTAGATGTCGCAAACGTGTACAGTACTTAAAATATATGAAATCATGGGGAGGGGATAATGGTGTAATATCGCTAGGATTCATACATTCACGTCTTGCCATTCAACTCTAAAAAACTATTCTCTATTTACAACAACTTATTGGCATTATATACAAAGTCATTATCAACATATTTACAAATACATGCTTAAAACTGAAAACACTAGACTGGCTGATCTAACAAACAGCACTGATGTTACAATGGCCTTGCTTACTCATGAAAGCTAGAATTACTTTAACTGCACCAGCGTATTACTTTGCCAATACCATTTGAGATTAACCTAATTTTGTCTTTGCATTTCCTCTGCTTTGATCATTAAGGCAGATTTTGTTTATTTTAATGGATGCTGTGACTTATTGAAAATTTAGAAATATTTGAATAAATATAAATGTGGGGTGTTTTGAAAATTTTAAGAAGTGATGAGATTATTTTTTAAAATTTACATTTCCAAAAATTCGATTCCATTAAATGATTTCGATTTCAATATGGAATTCGAGTATAAATTTTCAGTTCCATATACAACCCTGATTATTCTGGAATGTGTTTATTCTTTGCAATTGTAATAAAGCTAGGATCAGTGCATTATCACCTTGACATTATCACATTCTAATTTTTTCTGGAAATATTCACTATTTACATCAAAAACTTGGCCTTATATACAAAAGTGTTGTCTACATCTTTACAAATACAAGATTAAACATGAAAACAATTAAACTGGATGATGAAAACAACCAGCACCGATATTACACAATCACGAATATAATTATATATTGGAAAGTCATCAAATTAATAATTATAAGTCAAAGAGCAGAGATAATATATATTTCCTATGAATTACTTTTGAGTGAAGTTTTACTACGGAGTATATCTTATAAACTTTTAATTTTCAGCAAATCAGTGTTTACCAACGTATAAAATTATTGACATAAAGAACAAGGAAGATTCTGCATGTGCACATTATTGAGTTCAATAGAACAATTTGACTATCTTCAAATTACTTTGGAATAACAAATTCTTTTGAAAATATGTTCAGATATGGAAATCTCTAACAAATGTTAAGACCTATTAGATATCATTTATAGAAAGATTGTAAAGATAATAAAATGCGGAAAGATTCATATACAGAAAACCCAGTAACTGTTTGAAAAAATCAATTATAGTTATTGATAAAGATTTAAAAATATCTTCAAGAATAAAGACAAATACCAATGCCGTTGAAATCATCTTAATACAAATACGAATGTGACAATTATAAATATCTTCAATAGTTCCTGCGTTTAAATTTTTTTTGAGGAAGCGATATACAGATTTTGTTAAGAACATTTCAATATTTAAAACGCATATATAGTCAAACCCCCATTTAGCACCCCACCTCGTAGCATTAACACCGAGTGACCCACTTTGAGTACTACCCTATTTCAAACACCAAAAATCCAAAATGCATTCAAATGACCTCTAATGAAATGAAATATATTCAACAAAGGGATGCTGTATCAATGAGTTTTTTTTTGCAATTATTGCAACATTTTCACCAATATTATCAAGTATTTTGCCTTCAACCTGATTTCCATCTTAGAAATTAGAATTGGTAGTTCTATTGTGATATATGGCTATACTTTTTGATAAATGAAGTAATTCTTATACATTGCATCCACTTATTCCTTTCCTTCAACAATGAATTTATCACTTTCAAAGTTACCATAATCGTATGAATTAATCAATTACTTCAAGATCACTGTTTGAAAGCAGTTCTTGCAGATATCATAAGATACTTCTCCGATGCAGTTTTCAACAAATGCATTTTCGAGGAACGTGGTTGCATTTGAAAGATTGTAGACACAATTGAACAGTTACATTATTTCGATGGATATTGTGGCAAATCTGAGAAAATTCACAATTATGAATGTTTCTGCAGTGTATGTTCTATAAATTTTACTTTTTTTGACTGACCAATGTTGAGTATTTGCTATTTTAAGTTAACCTATTTTGAATAAAATCAACGATAATTTTATTAAGAATATCAAGGGCGCAATATTTATGAACTTTAATAATGAATTAGTCAACTCTAAAAGTTCGTAGTGTTTGAAATTATGTTAAAAAACAAAAACATATTTTTTTAACAAAAATAGAATTACACAACCGATAACTAATTTGGTTCACCATCTTCTTGGTTAAGCACCCACTCCTACCATTCTACGCTAGCTCTCTGAAAAAAGTAAAAGTTTGTTGGTGGCCTCTCGTTTCAGTCGTATGTAGGGGCCATTGGCCCATCCCTAAATCCGACACTGACGAGTAAGTAAACTTCATTTCGAATTATTTCGGCTTCTGAAACCAGTAATTCTTTCCGAACTTTTATGAACTTTTACGCACTTTGTCAAATTGGAAAAGTTTGCAAACATATATACTGTATATATATATATATATATATATATCTCATGGGAAGCAAAATACCATTTTAGCGATTCTGCTAATTTAATAGGCAGTGCTTCACATAACCAATGACAAGGAAAATTCATAAATTAATTACTGCTGATTTTACCCGTTTAAATAATTTATTTCAACAGCAATGCGTGTTATTTTTAAATAATTAGTTTGTTTGATGAATGTTTAACGGAAACATCTAAATTATTTTGATTTCAATTTGTCTGAAAGGAGGCTGGATGGTTTGTCTGATGTTGTGCTTGACGGGGTGATACACTGTAAAACATTCGGAAAACATTTTATTTGCCAGTTATCTTTCATGGAAATTTGAAAGTGGATCACACCTTACGGCTGAGTTTACACTGGCAAACACACATATTTTTGTCAAAGTGCCTAAAATAAGCTTAAAAGCTGCGGTAAGCGGTAAATAGTTTTGAGTCAGCCCACGATATTTAGATCAGGCCTAACCGGATTGATCAGGTTTCAAGTATGGTTTAAGAAGCTGAAAATCAGGTATATGACAATCAGCTTTGACACCAACCACTTTGTTAGATCAATTTGATATCATTTGGTATGGGAAAAATTTAAAGGTTTCTGCGGAAATCAGCATTTTCATTGAAAAAAGTTGATAAATTCATGTACTTCAAACATAAAAATCCTGATCACTAATTTTTTACCATAACATTGAATTATACGTACCAAATCCCAGGATCAGAAATTTCCTAATAGGCTTTTAAGAAAATTGTTTGAGAATGAGGAGAATACGCGTTGTGCGTTTAGAATAACCATAGGCAGTTCAGGTTTAATTGCAATAGTATTACATTTGATTAATTGTAATACCTAAGACTGATGTTTACATTGAAATACAGTGTAAACAGAAATAGGAAATATTATTCGAGAAGAGGAGGATATTGAATTAATAAAATGGCTTAATCTATGGAAATCAGGATAAACAGATTTAAATCAGATCAGGTTTGTTACTGAAGTAGGTCACGTCTGGTCAGTTCTGAGATGCAGGTGTACTCATCAGTTGTTGTAAGCTCCCAGAATATGAAGACATTTGTTAAATTCTCTACATAAATAGCTAGATAAAAATTTCTAACAAATCTCTGTTCTAACTGTATTTACTTCATTGTTTTGTTATTCCCCAAATCTTATCTGACATGTCTAGTAGAAATATACTTAGTATCGTCCTTTCTTACAAACTCGACACTGTCCAGTCTACTTGTCTTTAAGATTTACTTAAAATTCCTTATTTCTTTTATAAACTCGAACAATTTTCGCTATGTAAATCCATTTTAAAACAGTAACTTCAATAATGGAGAGTTAGAGGTGCTCAATTTGCCCTCGGCTTTAGAAAAAGAACATTTTATATATAAAGTTGTGTACTTTTTAGTTTACTGTAGACCTTTTTGATAAACTATTATTATAATAATAACTATGACACTTTTTAAATTTACTGTCACGTTAGAAATTTAATATTATTTTAAGCTAGTAGAAGTTGGCAACATAATTCGACTGCCAAAATTAGTCGCTTACGCTACAAATTTTTATACCATTTGGCTGATCGAAAGAAATTTTAAAAATCCAAAATAGTAGATATCAATTTAATTCCGTCCACATCAAATACCAAGACCAATCAAATTTGTCTTGAAATATCATTTACAA
The DNA here is from genome assembly GCA_900660155.1 of Hofstenia miamia. Lineage (NCBI taxonomy): Eukaryota > Metazoa > Xenacoelomorpha > Acoela > Hofsteniidae > Hofstenia > Hofstenia miamia. The sequence goes on from CABFPE010000045.1 coordinate 1,214,927, forward strand.
GCAATACTCCTTCTTAAATCCGCAAGGGGGCATAATTAAAATTTTAATGTTGACAATTTACAACAATGTGAACGCAATTCAGAGACAAAATGAAAAACGATGTGTTGAAGGTTGTATTTCTTGCCAGTGTATTGACACTTACTGCATTAGTACTCTACATGGAAATGAACTTAAGTCTGGTGCAAAATTTAAATATGGAATTTGTGTTCAATATTGATATAACAAAATATCTACATGACGTGGGTCGAAAAGGATATCAAACTGTTTTCATTTTGATTCAAAATGATGAAATGCTAGCAAATCACTTCAACACGACTGGTTTTCAGGTTCTAATCTTGAAAAAGTTTACAGATTTACACTCGAACATTCCATTGATCATGTCATTTTTGAGAAGTCATGATTGTATACAAAAGGTTATTGTTCTTAGCTCTAGTTCAATCATATTAAGCAATTATCAATTGCTAAGACATGTGGAAAATAGTCGAAACATGCGAGATAATGTAGTTTTGAATAATAAGAAGAAAGGAATCAAATTATCGGATGTATTGCAATGTTTTTACATTCATGATCAAAAGAACCATTGTGAAAACATTCTTAAATACTCGACATGTGAGCACCATCCAGCAATAATTCAATATTTATATCATTCCAATGATGAAGTTGTCAATGGTCAGCCATCACTTACAATCATATATGAACAATTTAACAAGAACAGTATATTGAACAGTGATTTTGTTATCATGAAGTCTGGTCTTGAAAATTCAAAAATTTCTATCACTTACAACAGTCCAGTTTACAATGCCAAAAGTAGGTTTACTTTCAGAAATGCTTTTCTTCACAGCATAGTGGCTGAAGAATCCAGTATACATACGCTATGCCAAACGACTTCCTACAGGAAAAGTACTTTAGAGGATGTTTTCTATACACCTCCAAATCATAAGAATCTTGAAAAAATGGATGGATTGGATGACCAAAGCAAACAGTGTAATTTAAGAAAGAAGTTTTCTGACATAAACATTAGATTCAATCCAACATCCAGATTCTTGTTGATAGCTGAATTCCGTTATAAACAGTATTACAAACACACTAAGGATATTTTCGAAATTTTGTATAGACCATTTTTTAAACACATATTATATTGTGGTCCAAACACTTTAAATAATATCCTGTTTGAAAGCGTTTCACACATAAGTGCAACGGATAATAATGGTATTACATCTTACGAATGTCTTGTCAAAGCAATCAGGATTGGTTACCAAGTAGATGGCTATGTATTATTAAGTGATGACGCTGTCTTACAATACTGGAATTTTATAAAACTTAATGTTTCTGGTCTATATATGCAAAGGGGCCAAAGAAAAATACAGTTTAAGAATCATGATCATTGGAGTCATTGGAACAAACCTTATGGCGTGCGCGCATTGCAAAATGCCTTATTTTTTTTAAGGCAGCAAAGAGATGTTGAAATTAGAAAATTTCTAGCGCAATATGAAGAAAACATGCAAGAAACTGCAGTTCAGGCGTTTGCTGACTTTGTTTATCTTCCAAATATGTACAGTTCAACATACATGAAGGTAGGAGAAGTTCTTTCAAAGTATGGTGTCTTTTTGGAAATAGCAACAGCTTTTATATTCCATGGTCTTGAAAATTATGAAAAAATTGAACATAATGAAAAGAATAGATTTTTTCAAACGTTCTCTGCCAAGGGCATTAAACAATCGGACGCTTCTATGTTGACCTATGACAACGTCGTCTTTCACCCGATAAAATTCTCAAAAGTAAATGATAGCAATTCTATTTATTCTAGTATCTTTTGCAAGTTTCTCAGTCATTTACAAACATTTTTAGTCAATAACAGTCTTAACTAGTTACTTTCATGAATTTTTCTTACTTCTTCGTATGAATATTTTAGTTATATTTATTATTAAAAAAATTAAATTTATTGAAAAATCTTTAAATATAAATTTTATTTTTATGCAAATACATGACAATACCTCGCAAGGTAATTCTATAAAAAATTAAAGATTTTTAATATATTTTTCAGATTCAATAACTGGGGAGTACTTTATCCTCGAAATATGTTCAGTGGTATTGAATATGCTTCCTGCACCGCAATATGAATGAGTTTTATAGGTTTTTGAATATTTATCAGTGTTTGAACATATTCAAAGCCTAAATCATTATGTGAAATTTGATTTGCAAGGGCAAGGTTTGTTTTATACGGTTTGTAAAGAAATTCTGTTTTGCATTTTCAATGTCGCTTTATTACAAAATGAACACATCAATGTCTGAACTCGAGCTGCCATAAAAGAAATATTTGATTGGCTTTGATACATCTAATTTAAAATTCAAGGTTTTCTTATCGGTTTTATCAAATTTCAGTTTTAACTAATGAGCTTTTGCTTCATATGATATAAGTAGAGGGGAAAACATGTACAAAAAGTAGGTTCAGGTCAGCAAAATATTTATTTTTGAGAAAATTTTACAAATTTATTTTAGAGCAATTATAAATAAAATGTCCTTTACACGCTGGTTCAATGCAACATTACACAAAAACATGTAAGTTATTTAAGGATATGCTATTATCAACAAAATCATATATAAAACCCACCTTGTTTTGTATCTTAATGCTTTTTATATTTCATCAGAATACTATTAATAATGTTTAAATATGGCGTGTAATTTGTGCATAGAGTAAAAGGGTCTATTAGTTTGAGCTTTATAGATCCTTGTTTCTTACAAGTAAAAGCGAACTCTTTTTAAATCATATTCGTTCAAGTGATTGGATTTTGCATAAATTGCAAATTATACTATTGCAATATAAAAAATATTGGAACCACAACCCCTTGAAAGCTTCTAGAACTGCACCTTCCTTAAAAATCACGAAATCACAAATTAGGTCTAACTGTTGGAAGGCCATTAAATTAGTTTAAAACCTTCCTACAACCACACATATTTTTGGTAGATTTATGGCTTAATGGGCATGAAAACTTAAATACACCGCATTGTGATTATTGGTGAGGAATTTAAACTCTAATGGAGCATATTGCTTTCCTCTCATTATCATAAGCAATTGATAAAATGATATTCTAAAAGCAATATAAATCATCCTATACAAAATATACACATGGATTTTTTAAATGATCTTCACTGGCTTCAACTGAATGGGAAAATTGGTTATCACACACACAAATTTGCCAGCAAAACTTTGCAATTAGAAAAAGCTAAGCTTCAAGGTAAAAACTGACTTTTCTGTTACTCATATTAATATAATTCTCTATTACTAGATAATTTGCCTCAATTTCAGCAAGTTTTGTGATTAATCGCCAATAATTGGCCCTCTGGTTGGTCTTAAATCTTTGATACTAGCGTCTATCTAAAGCTTTATAGAACACTTGTGTTTTATCCAAAAGCAAAAGAATATTTAAAATGTTATTGGAGCTTAGAACTTGTTAGTATAATGAGGTTTCTAGGTAAAATCATGCAGATCAGAAAGCTATTAGATTCATGGAAGGTATAGCAAAGTCATCATTAAAGCACTAATACAATTTAAATAAATAATAATTTTGATAGAATTTTAGAACATTACATTTGAAAATTGGCATTCTTCTTTGTTTTATAAAATAGGCTTGCATAGAGGGACTATAGAATCCCAAAATGGAGAGGGCATGACGTTTAGTATTTTTCTTTTTTCTTTGGAATTCTTTAAGTATATCTTACAATTTCTCCACTTTTGAAAATTAATTAATAACCTATTTTAGGAATAGCCCTAATATATATATATATATATATATATATATATATATATATATATATACAGTGTATATAGTACACTAAAGAGCAATTAAGAAAACCATTTATCATATTCTCAATAACAGGCAAGATTTGCTAAAAAACCATTCCCATAGAAACGAAGTATGCGAAATTCAGCACAGTCTTGTGCAAAATACAGAAATGCATGTATACTGTAAACCAGTGAATGGGCTTATACCATTACTTAGTTAATTTGAATCAACGACAGCAGAAACATGTAAATATACAAGTACAAGCTTTAAATCTTTAATAATCAAAGCATAAAACTATGATACATAACATTAATATCGAGAAAAATAGAGCGGATTACTAAACAGTATATTTGTGAAAAACATTAGTATATATAATTACAGAATAGCGCGTATTACCGCTGCAATGCATGATATCTGCAGAAATATTTCAATGCAATTAGAATTTCGTAATTGCTGGATATAGCAAAACATACGCAAACTGCAAACTTTAATTCAAAATGTATGTGTTTCAATCTTTATCACATTTTTATTTTAATACAAATTTAAAATATCTATTTTATAGTATATATTTACATTAAAAATATAAATTAGCTTTTCATACATTTATAATTGTCAAAAACAACATAAATGCAAGTGTAATGTTTTTCTTGTAAAATTATTATGGGAGACTTCTTAAATCATAACATACAATATTCTTCTCAGAAAACTTTACATTTTACCCTAAAAAAAGCCATGATGATTATTATCAGCAAGCTTAGGAATCATATGCACTTAAAAACCCCAATATATGCAATGCACTTATGCCACTAAAAATGATCACATATGCACTTAAATATGCAACTAAAAAAATGCAATTGCAGCAAAAAAATTAACTAAATACTTTGGTTACAAGCCTATCATATCAGTGATAGGCACAATTGATGTTGAAGGCACGTCTTGGGCATGTTTTTTGTGCTTAGTGGTCCCAAGATGTTGAACAACCAGGAATCGTTTTGGTAAGATAACGTCTCATTGCATAAAGTGCAGACCAAATTGTTTCCTGCGCCTCGCAGACAAGAAAACTCTCTGGTGTATCGCTCAATGAGCTCACGATTTGTTGGTTTTGGCTTCATGGCTGCGTTCTATAATGTACGCCTATAACCTATAACGTATTAATCCACAATGGCACATCTGCGGCTGGAGATTTCTAAGAAATTAGCGCCACATGCATGGACTTCTAAATAACATCTGGACGCGAAGCAATTTGCTAACCGCAAAAACCGGAGACATATTTTGGCCATTGTTTATTTAATTACTCGCATTACGATTCATTTGCATTCGTTGTAATGGTGTACAAATGCTGCGTTCCACACTGCACTGTAAAGATAATCTGTGTTTACATTTCCTCTAAACAACTATTAATTATATGCATCATCTGAAATTATTTTGGTAAATAGTTTAGATAAATATTTGGCCAAAACATGTATTTGCTTATTTTTTGCTTCGCGTCCAGATGTAATTTAGAAGTCCATGTCCACATGTATTCCTATTTCTTAGAAATATGCAATTGAATTTTATGAAATTGTAATAATATGCACTTATAATATGCTCTTAAAATATGCCAGTAAATGCTTGTATATGGTATTTAAATATGCCCTTATGCACTTATGCATTTATCCTAAGCCTGATTATCAGAAACTATCTTATGTATTTGGGAATCTCATAAGCATGCCATTTTCTCTAATTTGCTTCAATAGATGGCACACGGCAATTATAAAAAGTACAGTTAATTTCAATATATTAAATTTATTAAGACCAGTTTTTAGCTATTCCTTAGGAAAAAAGAGATATGGACAACATTTTGTCGGAAATGTTGACCTATTTTTTATGAAAATTTTACTATGTTATTCTTATTAAGTACTATACATAGACTTAGTAATCTTAATTACAACAGTCTTAAAATTACTAAGATTATTATTTAAATTGATACTTAGTAAACTTACTAATAAATATTCTTAGGATTATTAAGAGTGTTGTAGAATGCTATGGCTTAGTAAGTTTAATAAGTTTGTTATAGTATAAGGATAAAAATAGTAAGATTAGTATTATTTTTTAACCTGGGACTACAAGTGCACCTGAAGCAAAACTTTTTAAATTTACCTGCAACATCGAAAATCTTACTTCTTGGGCCGTTAGCTTCTAGGAAAGTACAGAATTCAAAATCCTAGTTCATCACTACTTGCAAAGCAATATTTGCTGTTCTTGCAGTTGCATTAGTTGAGATTTCATGAAAAACTTTGAAAAAAATTCAATATTCATTATTCATTAAAATAATTAAAGTATCTGAAAAGATATTGCTGTTTTGGTCTATAAGACAATTTTTTTAAAAATTTAAAAAACAATTGAAGACACTTAAGTTTATTTAGGAATTTTTACTTTCATTTGCAATAAACTTTGGATAAAAAGCTTTCATTGCATTTTAAAAAAATACTTAAATTAGATTCCTCTGCAATTAAAACAAACAGCACAATGCTGGACGGGGTCAGTACAGGACCAGAAACAAATTTTCAATTTCAACTGCGCTTTTTATTGCACATATATTGATCTTCTTCTAAATATATTATTTTGTGCTTGTTTAATAGCATTTTGTGTTCTACTTCATTTGAAATTTAAACGTGGATGCATTCAAAATTATATGTGACTTGTTGGGCCAGGCATTGGCGATAAAACCAAGCATAAATGCTATCTCCTTTGCCTGAATGGCTCAGTTTTTTGAGATGTTGAAAATTGGTGTTAAAAAATAGTTTTTATATTCTAGTTGCCCCCCCACATAAAAATCTGCCGGTTTGCTATTGATTTTACGTGAAGCTAAAAGCCTTCTTGAACAGCAATCACGTGATTGGCTGACAGGCGCATGGAATGAATATGACACATTTCATTGCATTCGAGCGCGCAAGTGCAAGAAGAACGACAAGCTGCGCCAACATTCTTTCTACTTGTTGAGGAACACGATGCTCCTCTTGATGAGAGCGATGACGAAGAAGAGGATATCGAGGGAGATGAAGTTGATGAGCAAGAAAGTGAGGAAGATGAGAGCGCAGAAGAAAATCCTGTCGATTCCGAAAGCAGTGATGAAGAACCCACTAAATATTTCCGGGGTCGTGATGGGTCTAAGTGGATCAAATTCCTCCTTCAACAGGAAAAAGAAATGCCACCAACATTCTTCGAGAGAAGCAACCTAAGCCAGCCAGGCAAACTGAACAACGCACGATAGAAAGCACTTTTGCTCTATTTGTCACTGATAACATGCTGGGAAAAATTGTGAAATGGACAAACAAATCAGCAGAAATGCACGTAGAACAGGAGACAAGACAAGGAAACAAGAGCGGGCTCATGGAAAGAGGGAGAGATACGGATCTGATTGAACTCAAAGCCTTCATTGGCTGCCTCCTTTTCATCGGTATTTCTAAGCCGAGACACGAAAGTTTAGAGCAGCTTTGGAACAGTGAGATAGGTAGACCGCTTTTTCGAGCCACTTTCTTTGTAAAGCTTTCAAATGCTCATGTGCTTCATTTGCTTTGATAACAAAGACTCTCGTCAAGAAAGAGGAGAACGTGACAAACTTGCTGCTTTTCCTCATATTTGGGAACTCTTCTTGTCAAAATGCAGGCAAAGCAAATTTCGTGTGTGCATGCTTATGAAGCCAGACAAACATGGTCAAAAATATGTATTACATCTGATTCTTCAACGGTTTACGTGCAAAATGCCCAGATCTATTTGGGTAAGACTGAATACTTGCCTAAAGTGGGATTGGCCCAGCGTGTTGTGCAGGACCTTTCTCGGCCTTTGGAAGGCTCCGGACGGAATATTATTTGTGATAATTTTTTCACAAGCATTCCCCTCGCTCAAAGCATTTTGCAAAAGAAACTAACAATTCTTGGAACTATTCGAAGCAACAAACGGCAGTTACCATCCGAATTTAGCAAGGACAAACGCCGTGAACAAAACAGTACTGCATTTAGATTCAGTGATCGAATGTCTGTTTGTTCCTATGTGCCGAAAAAAGGAGCAGCCGTAAATATTCTCTCAACGATGCCACCTGACAATCAAATATCTGAAAGAGAAGACCGAAAACCCAACGTTATCCTTGCATACAACAAAAGCAAAGGTGCTGTTGACAGGGTCGATCAGGCCATGCACGGCTACTGTTGCTCGCGCCAAACCAGAAAATGGCCAACAAGACTTTGGTTCAATATGATCGACTTGCCTGCATGAAACGCCTTCGTAATTTGGACGAGTCACAACCTACAATGCATGGACAGAAAGCTGAATCGGCTACGTCTCTTCCTTTTCGAACTGAGTAAGAATATTATGATCCCAAGCGACGCGCTCAAAATCCAAGACTTCCTCTCCAATTACAACACGTTATGGAGCAGGCGGTAGTCCAACATGTCGAAAAAGCCCGTGAAAGAATTCCATCCCAATCATCAATGGCTACGAGGGGGGCTGCTACATTTGTGAGTCATATAAACACACTCGAACGGCTTGTTCATCCTGCAAAAGATTTGTGTGTAAGGAACATTTGCAAGCATTCGTCAAGTGTTCAGAGTGCTAAGCTATGTGACGCTTATTGCTGTTTCTGTAAGTTTTGTATCACTCGTGTAAGGTTATACACGTGTATACAGTCCGTAAAGAAGCCTTTTTATGTTTTAATAATTCATTTAAATTGCCTGTTAGCAACTTACCTTCACATATATTCAATATAATGAAAAGAAACAGCTTTTTATGCATCAGACAAAGCGTCTGTATCCGCACTGAAAGTGTTACAAATCTGACCGGCACAGCTGGCGGGTTAATAAAAAGCTCTGAAAATAAAGTTTTCAAAAATCTTTAAGGTTTAAAAATGTTTAGAGAATCTTTGAAAATTTTGTAAACGTCTTTCAAAGAACTTTAAGTTTTTTCAATTCATATCAAAACAAAAACATAGATATTGAGCAATATTCAAGACTGAAGCCATAGCAAATGTTTCAAGAGCTCTAATAATTTTATTTTTGTTTATTTTTTTAGGAATTACTTCATTTGTTTATTGTGAAGGTTTTGTGTAACATTTCGCCTAATTATTTCTATAACCTTCTTACCAAAATAATCTGTGTGCGCACCTGAATAACTGTATGTTAATTAACACTAGTAGTATGATTGCTTCCGCACATAGCATCAGCAAATATTCTTATTATTTTGCTTTGAATAACAATATTTTCACTACATAAATTTATAAATCTCTTTATAGAATCGAATCTTGATGAGAAATTCAACCAACGATGTGTTGTACTTTTAATATGCTACTAGAATCTTCATTGTGGAATTCCGACCAAATAGAGCAGATGTTTGCTTTAGGATTTTAGGATTATAATTGAATAAAAATGTTGAAACATTGCTGAAAAATATTTTGCAAAAGACGATTTTTTTATATTGCTTTGTAATAAATTCGATATACTTTAAGATAATTTAGGATACTCTATTCTCCTTTAAAATTAATGAAATTACAGATCCTTAAAGAGTATAAATTTCTATCTTAAAAGATCTTTAAAGAACTAAGTTTCCTGTTAAAAATAAATAATTGATGATCATTATTTTAAGTTTTTAGTAGCATATATGTTTCTTTATCATATTAAGACTTTATAAATAGCTACATTTAGCAAATATTTCAAATATTTATAAATATTCCCCATGACATTATTTAATGTATAAAATAGTAGCAATTTCAAAGGGAATGAAAGCATTGATTGCATGCATAGAATTTCTCTTTCCATGGACATTGAAATTATGCTTTATTATGTGATGAAATTTGCATCACTTCATTTTAATCTGATAATTTCTTGCCGGTATAGTCAAAAGTGATGATGATGAGGCTAAGCTTTAGCTTATAAGAATATTCAATTTGCAGGTCATTTGGTGGAGCCATTGCTTGCGTCACTGACTGTGATTTTCAATTTCCCATCAAGTTGGATGAGACTGTGACTGAAAGGGGAAAAACGGAGGCATTGATGATAAAAAATCCATAAACCCAACTTAGCTTGCGGAACATTTTTTAAGATACATATGTTTTGTAACGCATTTGGCTAAAAATTAAGGTTACCTTTGAATAACTAAGATCTATTAGAAAAAAGCGATGGACGGGAATATGATTTTTGATTTCCTATTCTGTCCACAATGTTCGTGCTACGACCAATTCGAACTAAGATTCTCTTTCGTCATCTAATAGAAGTAAATTAACTCGTTTGTAATAATCAGTAGATCTGGTTCAATGTTTTCTTTTCTATTAGAGATGTCTAAAAAACAATTTTCAAGCAATTTTCAAGCTAGTTTTTATTTTAGAAGACCTCTTTATAATATATGGCTTTATTACTTATACATCAGTGAGATTTAATAAAGAGCAGATTTCGTATGGATTACTTTCATTTGGTTGATAAATTCCTAAAACTATGGGACTCTAAAAGAAAAACTGACAGTGATATGTTTTTGGTAAATCCAGATTATGATGTGTAATTATTAAGAGAATTTAAATCATTTTGACAAATTCGAGATTTTCAAAGAAAACGTGTTAATCTTTTCAACAACCTCAGGCACAGCTGTACGCTTTAAAGAGAAATTTTCAACATTTTATTAAAGTACGAGTATGTTTCCCAAGAGCACAGATACCCTAGTATTTTCAAAATTGCTAATAGGCTTTGAGAAAATTCTTTGTAAATGTGCAAAAAACGTTTTGGCCTTTAAAACGGACGCTAGGCTGTTTAACGTTACAAACAAATGTTTTCTTATTGTATTTTGGATATATGTAGCAATTGCATAATTTTACATTTTCATAAATTCAATAATTATATTTGCAAATGAATGACGTCTTTAAATTCGCCACTAGAGGGATACAAAATTTAGTGACAAAAACGTCACCCATGACCCGAGCCATGACCCGACTTGGGATAGAATTGAACTGAACCATTCTTTCTTCTAATATTAGTGTTTAGAATATAATAAAAATCAAATCTTTTTTCTACATTTTAATTCATTGAGACAGTTTGTGAAAATGAAATAATCGTTTGAATCGTTGTAGAAATTTAAGCTTTGACCAGGGTTGGAATCAAGTCAAACGTTATGACCCACGACCCTATCTCTGCTTTGAGTTCATTAGTGACCATTTAGATGTATATTGCAAAATACATACATTTGAATAGAAATTTTTTTGAATAATGACTAAAATTTTACATTTATTAATAAAACGACGTACATTTTGGGTTATTAATTAAAATATGTATTAAAAGCAATTTTGATACAATTAAATTTATTTCTTTCTTAATTATAATGCTTGGCATCAGCTTAAACTTAAATCATTCAGCTCGTTTGAAAAGTGTTGTTCATAGCTACAAATCTTGTCGGTGACTAATTTTGGAGTGTGTACTTCAAATTACAAAATTGATTATGAGCACTCTATGGGGTCAAAGAACATATTGCAAGAGTCTACGTGAAAAATAAATTTGGCATAAGGCAAACAAATTAGTACTTTTATAATCAAAATATAAATGTGCTTATTGATTTTTAAATTTTGCTATGCTTACTTTGGTCTCCGTAAAATCAGTATTGTTAAGGAGTCTTGCCTGGAAAACATATACAATGAAATAACGGAGCATTCGATTTTCGCAATGATAGAACGAAAACGGAATTTTTTACAAATTTGAATCACAGCCTCACTCATCATCATTACCCATTTATTTTCTATTTATTGTGACCAAGACAGAACACCTAGCTCAATTCGATTTTGAACACGCTGGTTGACAAATACAACCAAACAAAATGACAATCTAAAAAGTTTAATGATTTATGGAACGAAAATTGAGCTTCGAATCAAAAGATTTTATTAAAGATGGTACAGCCGTTTTCTTGCTTTAATACAATTTCAATGTATTAGATTATCTTAAAGAGCCTGTGGTTCCGTTTTACAGTTAAAACCGTTTATCCACATTTACAAAGAGTTTTCTCCAAGCCTATATCTAATTTCAAAATCTTGGGGAATGAGTAGGCCTCTTGGGGAACATACTTTAATGAAAATTTCTATGAAAGTGTCTTTGAAAAAGATGTATATTCTTTTTTCTATCCCTAATGTTCATGTATTTATAAGATTTTGAGCCCATGGAGGCAACAAAAAAGTTGTCTGTTTCTTGATATCTGCAAAGATATCCCAACTCCATTGAGGCGTGAAAATTGTTCAATAATCACTAGGTTGATTAGGGTTAAGCAAATACCTGTCTCACGTAGCTTCCAATTTTTCTACACGTTGAAATTCAAACATGTCGCCCTTTAGAAATTAAAAACATAGAATAGTAGAAAACAAAGCTAAAATATACAAAGCAATCAAAATTCCAAACATTAACTTTGCTCAATTGCTTGAGCGTATGACAATTAACAAAAGTGCATGCCCCGAAAAACGGAAAAAGAGCTTTTAAAACATGTTCTAAGAAAGTTTATTGCAAAACTAAGTCTTTTCCATCATTTTTCGGCCTTTAAAACATGGTTCGTGGTCACTTAAGTCCTAGGTCATAATACTGATGTGTCATGTGAGTTATCTGTGCTGTATGTCACAATATAAATATTTCTATTCACATTTAATTCATATGGAGATCCCCACACAATCCCCGTCTGTATAGAAATACCTGAGAAATCCCCGCTTGCATGAAATGTAATTGAAAATAATAATAAATAATAAATAATACGAATTTTCTTCGTCACAATTTCATTAGATTCAATCGGTGTTGAATTGCATAAAATAAATATTTGCTATCCTATCAATTATTGATTGCATTTTGAAGATTGTTTTTGAGTGATTAGTCAATAAATTCAATAGGTGACTAATGATATCAAATTGTAACCCTTTCACATGTAATTGACTGAATTTTCTTATGCATATTGCAGTGCATCTATATGTATTTAAATAATTACTAGATCATTCAACTTATTTCCATTTTGAGCATGTACAATAAATATATTTTATCATACGTCTAGGGCAAATGTAATATATATTTCTATAATAATTAATATCATTATTACTATTATTATTATTACATCGTCAACACTTTTATCGTCTTAACAAAGAAAACGCAACTGAAGCTCTCCTGCTCATATCAAAAACTCTCTCAGTTCTACATTAGACCCTGTCACTAGTCCTACTTATTCACCATTCTCAGAAGAAACTCCATCATACACTCCTCTTTATGAAAAAAACTCCAGATCGTCTCCACCTTCTCCTCATTGATATTAATCATTCAGACGACGTCATCCAGAAAATCGCTCACCTCAACCACAAAATGTCCGTCAACAACACAATCATCTCAAGCCTTGTTTATCTGAAAATCTATCAAGCTCAGAACAAACTCTCTCATTGTTGAAAACAGTATCCTGAAGTATGTCTGTTGCCACAATCTTTTTCAGATCAAACAACACCAATTCATTTCCTGGTCACAACTTTCATCAACTTTCTCAGAAGATCCAGAATTATCCTACAACTCACATAAACTCCGTTTTCATAAATACAGGCCTTATTGATGCAATCAAATCTAACGACATCAGACAATTTCAACGAACATTAATCATCTTGTATCTTTAATCCATCGAAAATTTACTCCGCGGTTCATCTATTTCCTAGAAATTACTCCAGTCTGTAAACATTCTGCTCTACAAGAATCATGTCATCACTATATTTAATGAAGCCTTATCACGTCTATCTACTAATAAATTCAATGTTATTCCAGTTTTCAAAAGCTTTCTGAATTTACCACGAAGTATCACCTCCAACCACTTCACCCGGGATGGACCACTTATTTCTGAAAGGAATTGCTCATATCACTTTCGTCTTAAATTAATACTTTCAACCTCGCCTAATTTCCACTCTTCATTTCAAATTCCAAATTTCATCTCTCTAAGAGCTGTCAATTCTTCAAATCGTCGAACTCTTCTTCTGAAGCCTCCTTCATCTGAATTATTCTGAAACTGTACAGAGAAAAGGTAAATTTTACTATATATAATTTAGTTATCTATGTAATGTTACAAAATATACCTCTATATATTATATAAATCCGTATCTAAATGCTTCAAAACATCCCCATTTAACATATTATGCATATACAGTTAAATTCAGTACCCTTCTTTTTAATCATCTTAATAACTATTTTTATTCCAAAAGATTACTTCTTTCAGGAGATATTAAACTCAACCAAGGACTAATTCTAGAGGAATTGCAATTAGAAAATAAACTAAAAAAATTACTGTAATTTGTTTAATCCTGACTGATATTATTATGACATTTTCAACAAAACCGATTAGGTGGCGGGCTCATGATTCTAGCTCCAAAGTGTTTAAAACCGGTACGTAAATTAGAATATGAATTAAAACACAATATATTTGAATCACTCTGGATAGAAATTAGAAATTATATCATTTGAAAATAAATGCCATAAAAACTGATTAATATCACATACAATCCCAAAAAGAATTATCATATTGACTATTTAAAATTTAGGGCAAATGAAATTTCCGAAATAAGTGATCTCTATACTATTCTATAAATATATTTGGTGACTTTAATATAAATTATTTCAATAATCTTGAAAAAAAATCGTTAAAAGAATTTTGCGCAACATACGATTTTCATTGTGTAAATACTGACTGTCCTACACGACATATAGCAATTTAATTGATTACTTCCTAACAAATTCAGACTTGCTTTTTGATTCCTTCATGTTTGAATCATTCAGTGACCATGCTATTTGCATATACATAAGTAATATAACTACAAAAGCCAATAAATTTAAAATAATTTATGCAAGAGACTATCTAAATTATTCAGACGAAATAATGGAAACGCTTTTGAAAAACATATCGTTCAACAATATATACACATTAAAATCTGGATCTTGCATGATTAATGATACTTCAAAAGAAATTTGCAATGCAGTTAATAAAGCGGCACCAATTAAGTACCGCAAAGTAAAATTTAAAGAATCCTCATGGGTATTACTATTGTTATGCAACCCATCCCCAAGTATTTCTGTGAATAACACAGTGAATTAGTGAGCATAAGTCTGTTTTCAACATTAAGGGACAATCTCATATATGGGGCAATTCCGAAATAACAAAATTTATGTATTTCAAAGGTAATGCTTACCATCCCTAACTTTTAGCAAATTATGTTATTCATTCAACACACACATATAATATATATATATAAAATTACATTAGGTTTTCACAAATGATAAATAGTCATTTTGTTGGTGCAATGGAACACTAATAATTTTGCACATTTTCCAAAGTATGACTAAATTGGATATAGTTTTGAATGTATCCAATAATTTTTTGAATATTGTACCCAAGAGAATTTGTTAGGAGGGAGAAATTCAGGTTGCAATTTACAATTTATTTATTACAAATTAGTAAGCGCAGTATTTAAAATTAAATGAATGTAACCTTCTTAGAGAACAATCACCAAGGGCGCCACAGCTTTTTCTATGAAGAAGGGAACTATTATATATATATATATATATATATATATATATATATTGACCGCTAAGTACGCCAAAAGTACATTTATACAACCGCTAAGTACTTTTTGCAAATTTATATTACCGCTAAGTACATACAAATAGTTTTTTTATAATACCTTCAAGCACAAACCATTTCAAATCGTAGGAAATATATTTAAACAGATTGTATAACAATGAATTTGATTAAATATTACAAAACAGCTTGTTTGGCACTATTTATTTTTCAAAAATATATATCTTATGTTAATTACATATTAAAAAATTATGCTGTTTGTAAGCTGATTTTACAGCAAAACTGAAACCCAATGTAATAAATTGATTGACAGAATAAGAGATTCTAAAACCATCTAGCTAGCATGCTGACTATACAAAAATTGAAATTTTTTTAATGAAGATTACTTTTTCCATTAGATTTTTTTACATTAAATGTATTAATCATGACATTCATTTGAGATTTATGTATTTCTAAAATTTCAGATGACTTGCTATGGTGAATGATATAATGAATAGTTGCTGTTTGGTCAGTATTTTCCGATTTGTTTAAATGGATTAAAAAAAATTGCATAAAGGTTATCCAAGATTTTTTATGCTGTCGGAGGAAAATCTTTTCATTATATTCATTAGGAAAATGTCTTTTAAACTCAAATAGTCTTGGAATTTCTTAAAATGTTTAATGGTTTATAACTCACAAACTAGGTAAGACATCCCAAATTTGAAAAAACTTCAGGATAGGAAAATGTCTCCTCTTTCATTTACGGTTTAAATACTTCTGTGAGCTTGATATCTCTGTTAAAGCGTGCTTTTGCACAAAATCTGAAGTCATTTGCGTCTTCAATAATATGCGCTCTGAATTCCGGTTTAGGTGGCCTAATCATATAAAAAGAAACACTTGAGTTTAGTTGTTGCTAACATAACCCTTAGACCTACTGATTACTTGAGCGGCAGCCATGGTAATAAATCCGAATTTTCATAGAAAATAGTTCATTTCAGGTACTTCAAGTACAAGAAATATTTAACATTACACGTTTTGGAATTCATCAATAGATATGTATGTCTGGCGATTTCCAAAATTCCTAATTGTCCTAATGAAAATTGTTTAGAAGTGTGGGAAAAATTGCTAGTCCTTTCTTTTTGAAACAACACCGGAAGGTTTAACATTCATTTATATTTTAACGGTTATTAATTAAAATTCCAACTGGTTTTGCTAATGGCAAACATAATTTGGTTTATCATTAAATTCAATCTCTTAGGAATCCAAAATTGAAAGATTTCACTATCAAGTTCAGCTTTTTTAAAATAAAATGATTCATTAAAATGTGAAGTTGCATAATATAGAAAATAGCGCAAAAACAACTGCAATTGACATAATTTTATGACAGAAAATATATTAATATGTATACATGAAGCACACTTGAATATTTCATGCACTAAATAACTAACTGCTTTAGCTTTGCAATGACTGAACGAATTATTTTTATTGGTTCACATAGCCTTTCATAACTACTTTCCAAACCATAGTTAAGACAGTGTAAAGGAAGAGCCATTGGGTTGCATGTGAACAAATGCCCTAGATATCAACGTAATAAAGCAGTAGTTTGTATTTTCTTAGGAATGTACCATTTTATTAAGGACTTTAAATAAATGCGTACTCAGCGGTAATATAAAAGATCAAAAAATTTTATTCCGAACATATAAAAAATGATCACAATGAAAATTTTAGTATTGCAACACAAGCGTTGGGACTCCCCAAAGACACCATTAAAAATTTGTTCTAAAGAATTTTATTGCTATGTAATTCACAATATTTCACTACAAGTTAAGGTGCAAAGAAAACTTGTTCAAAATATTTGCACCTTAGTAAGCTATAATTTCACAAGCATTTCATTCAAAATGGCTATATTTCTCATTCCTTGTTTCACTTAAATAGCGTATTAAATTGCCCCTCGTCATAAATTACAGACACGCAGGAGTAGGCAATTTTTAAATGGAACCCTACAAATAGGTATTTCTAGTTTAACAAATTTTTGCGTTTCAGACAATAGATATTTGCCAACTTTTGGCAATAATTAGAATGGAAATTTTTGATCACAAATCATAGTAAGCTAACTAGTTAGTTATTAATAAAAATCAACATGTATCAAGGAAAAATCATCATTGTAAGATAACAAAAAGCGTTACTTGTTCTCCATACATCTGTTAGCACTAAGAAGAAATTGTTCTAGAAAATACAAAATTAGATACTTCAAGTAATCATAATCGCTAATGGCAAATTTGGTTCTGCCATAGATACTCAAAGTAAATGCTGTGATCATAGCTTAATTTCTTTAGGTTTGACAACAAGATGAGGTGTCCCATAGAATGTGACAATATGGTTAATGTTAAGCCTTCAACATACATAAAACGGTGAATTGGGTGGTGGAGGCATAATATATTTTTGGGTCATCAAAAGCCAATGCTATATAACTTTACTAGACAAGATAATAATGCTTCTGGAATCCGAAATTGATTATATATTTCAGGAAGACTTAAGTGAATCTTAAATAATTGGCAATTGATTTTTTAAAGTATTCAATAGGTTAATTAATTTCCAATTATTGCAATAATTGCAATATCAATTTAATATTGTCTAACCCTGCAGACATAGAGTAAAATCAATACTTAATTACATATTATGTACTATGATTGTTATAGGTATGGGCGTGCGCTGGGATTTCCACCAGGGGAATATCTCCGCCTTGAGTAACCAGAAGCGAGGCAAAGCCCCTCAAATTCTATGGAGATATTGATGAATTCGAAGCAAAGAAATGTATTTCACCACCTTAATTTGGAATTTTTTAAATATTTTTATCGAACATTTGTTTATTTAACCAGTCAAAGGGAATTTTGAAAATCGGACTGCAGGACATTCCACACATTGCGTATCACACTGGTTATAGGCAAACATTTCATAAAAAATGGAAGCATCTCTGTTTTGTTGAGGGGGAGGGGGCGGACGTTCCCCCTGTCTCGCTCTGAGTGCATCTCTGACAATCACCAATATAAATAGTTTTAATGAATTTTTACAAAATTATTTTCATCAAATTAAGAATATTAGGCATTAAGTCATATTTTGACATAGAAAAATTGCTTCTTTGTTTTAGCTATTGCATAGTTAAAAAAGCTTAATGTATTTTCCACTGGTACTGTCTCAGCGTTTGCACAGTGTTGTTGCTACTTTATACTTGTAAAGAATCTTAAAATCTTGCCACTGTAACACTGTTTAAACCGTGCCTTGATTTTTTGGTAAGAGCACGGCATCAAAAGACGTGTTTAGGCAGGAGTACGGCATGAAAAGACGTGGTTAGCCACGAGCACTTAACGAAATGTAATAAAAAATTTCAAGCACCAGCCCAACATGGCACAAAAATCTATAAATTTTTTGGTAATGTAAAAGGCATCTTCGATTAAACCTGTATGAATGAAGTGTTTTTGGAGGCAAATTGGTACCATAGTAAAAAATTGTTCAAGAAACCAACTTTTAGATGACTTTTATAATGCAAATTAATTTATTTAGAAAATGAGGATAACAAATTTATTTTATCCGGCATGGCACAGCACGGTACGGCACGGCGCAAAATAAAGCAAAGCATGGTTCAACACTGTGGTGTGGTTGAAAGAGAATGATATTGTATCTTAACCTCTATTAATTGTTTTTATTTAATTGTATTTGAAAAGCTGTTCTTACATATTATTTACCGATCATAGTTTTAAACATGACATACTTAATAACAAAACTTTCCATTTCTACACCAGATCTGACAAATTAGTAAAGTTCAAAGAAGTTGATTCAAATTTGCAAATAGCACAAATTTATTCATAATTCATTCTTTTGGATTTTTAATCGTATTTTTAAATTTTTTAATTCTGTCGGTCATTATTTTTGAATTTCCTTGCTTAATTGAGAAAAAGTTGGGCTGACAAAAAAGCTTCTCATAACACATGGATCTCGCAATATTCATTTTATATAAAAGTTTTTTTGAAATTAACTGCTATAATCTCAATTGAAGCTTCATTGATCATAGTAATGGTAGAGTACTGAATTTAAATGGCAAATTAACTAATTTTGTAAGAAACTTCTAAATTAATGTATAATTTACATTATGTGAATTAATGTATCACTTATATGTATATGAAGTTCATTTCACTGCCGGCCTTAGGGGAAGAGCAATATGGTGAATGCTATTGCCCAGTGATTTCGGGGCTCACACTAAGTAATTATTACAGAAATGATAGTAAGTCTAAGAAAATTCAAATTGAATGTTTCACAGAATAAATTTAGCAACTAAGATCCTATTCTTGCTTAACGTATGTTTAAGAGATAAATGTGATCTACAAAATACACAAAATGATTAAGTGGTTTGTAACTGCTATCACTTGAGCCTGATGTAGCAAGAAATTAAATTTCTTCGAATTTAATAAATGAATTTAGTAAGAAAAGCCAGAAAAAATTATTTATAAATGCGTGGTAAATGACAAATATGTTTTAATGTAATTAGGCTGGTAAAACCAAATATAGCTATTAGTTCCTTCCTACTAATAAATATTTTCTTTTATGCATAACACATTTTTGTTTGCAATCTAAGATTTGATTAGGTGACAAAATACAGAAATGTATTAAGTATATGCTTTGTTTGTCAAGTGTAAATTTTATAGTTATATAGTTAAGATGCAATTTTTCATATGCATCTATATTTTGTTAATATAGTTGTATTTAATATATTATATGAATTTCGACAATATTTAATATTTCATTATAACATTAATTAGAGTCAAAGCAAATTTATTGCTTAAATGCATGTAAAAACTATAAACTAACACATGACAAAAATATTTACAAAACTAATTAAATATACAATATTAATTAAAGGGCAGTTTTAAAAGTAATTTGACCATGCGTTGAGTTTATTATCTATGCCCAATAATGTTTGCCTACTTAATTATAATGATAGTGATAATAATAATCATAACAATAACAATAATAATAATAATAATAATAATAAGAGTCAGAGCAAATTTATTGCGTATATGTATACAAGATCTACAAACTAACACATGACAAAAGAAAATAAACATGAACAAATAACTACAAATTAATATGTACAAAATATAATAATATANTGCGTAAGTGATAAAGATATCTAATGCCTGCTGTCATTTTTTGAATCTTATTCAGCAGAAATTTTTCAATTGTTAATTCATTATCTATCTCCAATCCTAAATAGCTGACTGATTTCCTTTGCTTTATTGACTCATTATTTATCTTTAGGTCTATATTATTTATTAGATTTCTTTGTGCCTTCGGTGAAAAAATTATAAATTGAGTTTTTTCAATATTTAGTTTCAGTTGATTATTAGTTTAATTTTTCTATATCTGTTTGGAGGTTTTTTGTAGCATCCAAAAGCATTTTTTGCGGTACTTATTAGGCATGTGTCGTCGGCATATTGGTAAATGTCGCTGTGTTTAACATGTTTTATTATATCATTTACAAAANTGAACAAATAACTACAAATTAATATGTACAAAATATAATAATATAATCAATGTTTGAGTGGATGTTTGTGTAGATGTTCAATATTGGATGTATATTTCAAATGCATGAAGTGTATTACCGTCTCCTAATTTGTACTGTTTTATTAGAAGAAATTGTTTCCATTTTTTCTAAACTTTTATAGTTTTTTTCTATTCGCGTTTCATAAACTAAATTATTCCACAATTTAATTGATATGCGATGGAAGCCATTAGAATTGTTATCTAAACACAGAAATTTTTGCAATCGCTCATTTAATTTAATATAGGCAATAATGAAAAGGAGAGATGTTTGTAGAGATTTGAATTTAAATAAGATAGATAGCATATGCATATGAATTTGATAGAACGGAGATAATATTTTATATTTATTACGATATACTGATGCTTCGTCATGCTTTTGTGCAAAGTTTAGAGTTTTTATACACCAATTAAATGTCTTTGATAGAAGCATACGATGTTTCGAATTTAGGTTAGTTAAAAGAAAAGAACAGTATTGAAAATGAGACAAACAGAAAGCATGTATTAGTGTTTTATGATAATTGCTACACATTACATTGCGTAAGTGATAAAGATATCTAATGCCTGCAGTCATTTTTTGAATCTTATTCAGTAGAAATTTTTCAAATGTTAATTCATTATCTATCTCCACTCCTAAATAACTGACTGATTCACTTTGCTTTATTGACTCATTATTTATCTTTAGTTCTATATCATTTATTAGATTTCTTTGTGCCTTCGGTGAAAAAATTATAAATTGAGTTTTTTCAATATTTAGTTTCAGTTGATTATTAGTAAAATAATTGTTTAATTTTTCTATATCTGTTTGGAGGTTTTTTGTAGCATCAAAAGCATTTTTTGCGGTACTTATTAGGCATGTGTCGTCGGCATATTGGTAAATGTCGCTGTGTTTAACATGTTTTATTATATCATTTACAAAAATTGCAAATAAAATAGGGCCAAGTACAGTACCTTGGGGCACCCCGGGCACCCCACGGTCAGTCGCAACATAACTTGATTGTTTACTGTTTAATATTACACGTTGCTGTCTATTTTTTAAGAAGTTCATGATTAAATTAATTGATTTAGCACCAAAATTATAATTTATAAGCTTGTCTCTCAAGATATCGAAATTCATTGAATTGAATGCCTTACTTAAATCTAGGAATGCTACACAACTGCAGTTATTATGCGATATATTAGGCTTAATTTGTTGCGTGATCGATAAAATTGCGGTCTGGGTGCTATGCCCAGCACGAAAACCAAATTGCTTATTCGATAGGATGTTTTCAGATTTTAGGAATGCGTTTAATTGAATATACAACAGTTTTTCAAAGAATATTCTAAAAGGATGTGTAATACAAATGGGTCTATAATTTTTTGCGTTTAGGTTGTCACCTTTTTTATATATAGGAGTTATATCCGATTTTTTTAGTAAGTCTGGAAATTCGCAATCAATAATACATTGATTAAATGCGACTAATAATTGTTCTCCAAAAATAGGAAAAAAACGTTTAATAATAAAAAATGGGAGATTATAAGAAACGGTTGATTTGTTGGTATCAAGATTTTTAACAATGTTTTCTAATTCATTGATTGTAGCAAGTCTAAAGGAAAATAAATCTACAAAGCATTAAACACTGTTGCCCCAATTAAGAAGCGTCGGGTTAAGATTAAAGCAATTAAATTTCCTTTTTCAAACACCGACGATAATCAGGTCCATGAACTAGTGTCAATTAAACGACAATTATTTGATCTTGCGAAATCCGACCTGACAAGACCAATTGGACCAATTACGATAAATCAAAGAAAGTAATTAAGCAATTAAGAACAAAATATTTAACAAAAGCTCGGATGAAATTCTTTAATCAATTAATTTCTATTCGAGAAAAATGGCGATACATCAATAAATTTATTGGGAAATCTAAAGGTCTTTCATCCGAAATAAATGAATTAAACATCAATAATACAACCGCTACATACAAAACTTCAATACTAAATCATTTAAATTCAACATTCAAAGAACTTGGACATTTCAATTTCCCATCTTATAAGAAAAAACAAAATTCTGATAATCTCAAACAATCAAAACAATTTTCCTTTAGACTTGCTACAATCAATGAATTAGAAAACATTGTTAAAAATCTTGATACCAACAAATCAAACGCTTCTTATAATCTCCCATTTTTTTATTATTAAACGTTTTTTTCCTATTTTT
>CABFPE010000045.1:1255578-1304939 GCA_900660155.1 Hofstenia miamia
GGGTTGGTGCGTTGATTGCAGAACCTATTAAATGTTGGCTTAGGAAATGTGAGCAAACTGAACATTTGAAAGAAAAAGTACATGAAATTTTAGAAGGAACAAATCAACATACCGAAGACATACATCTTCTCACTACGCAAACTGATGAAAAATTTGTGCTGGTAGCAACAGAATTAAAGAAATTGTGGGAAGAAAAGAAAAAAATTTTAGATACTTTACACGAATTGCAGGAGTCAATGCCAAATGTAGCTAGGTTTTACTGTGAATACATCAAATTATTTTTAGTAGAAACGAATTGGACTGCTCATTTAGGGGCGAAGTTTGCAAGCTTAAAATCATTTAGAATAGGTCTTCGGAGTTATACAGCACTGCTACTCCAGGTGATACCGTCTTTGACGGAAGGTTACCTACCACCTAGTTTAGTCTCTCCAAAAGATCTCAAGAAGTTAGTCGCGGTACTAGCTAGCGAGGAAATTCAGCATGAAACTCGTTTAAGTCCTACATTATCGACTAAAAGAATTCTAGTGTATTATCAATCCAAACTAGTAGATGCTGTGTATGTCACACCTTATGGACTTCATGTTAGAATGGGAATCCCATTCAACTCAATGAGTCAACAGTTTTATGTTTATCATGCGACATCACTCCTGATGGCATCAACTGATGGGGAGTTATTTACAACCTGGATACTAGAGACACCATACTTAGCTGTAAGTCGAGATAATTCTATGTTCACAGAATTGGATTCTGAAACATTAAAATTTTGCAAAGGTGGATCATTAAGAATCTGTGAGCGAGGGTTTCCCACGTATCGGAACAAAGCCAGTTCTTGTCTAGTATCACTGTTCTTTGGTTTAGAAACTCAAATTTTTGAATTATGTAAAACAAAGGTGATATCACACATTCTAGCAGAAAATGCCAAGAATTTAGGTTATGGCCGTTGGCTTTTCGTTTCGCCGCCGAGTACAAAATTTTTGACAAATAATAGTATAGAAAAGAAATATATGCCTAATAAGATACCTGCTTGCCAAGCGTGTGTTATAAGGTTAGGATGTGGACAAATTTTGGAAGGACGAAGCGTGATGCTAAAACCAGATCTTATGACATGCAGAGAAGGTTATAAAAGAATTGATGTTATGATATCTAGACCGTTAAGAGATGCATTTCCAGCATTACAAGAACAACCTTATCTGTCTTCAGCAGAAGCACACCAAAACTTGATTCAAGAGGTTCAAGTACATCTCAAAGCCAATAACAGATTAAGTCCAGACTCAGTTGAAGAGTGGAGGAAAATCGCAAAGCCCCTTGGTGATCATCTGGCTAAGGCAAAGATAATTTCTTCAAAGGACTTACAAGAATTTACACCTTGGAAAATTTCAATTCTTTTGCCATTTATAATGATTGGAATAGGAGCAATTTCAGCGCTGTCATTAGCATTCTGTATAAGAAAGAAGTTACGTGCTATGTTACATAATCCTCTCCNTTACAAGAACAACCTTATCTGTCTTCGGCAGAAGCACACCAAAACTTGATTCAGGAGGTGCAAGTACATCTTAAAGCCAATAACAGATTAAGTCCAGACTCAGTTGAAGAGTGGAAGAAAATAGCAAAGCCCCTTGGTGATCGTCTGGCTAAGGCAAAGATAATTTCCTCAAAGGACTTACAAGAATTTACACCTTGGAAAATTTCAATTCTTTTGCCCTTTATAACAACTGAAATAGGAGCAATTTCAGCGTTGTCATTAGCGTTCTGCATAAGAAAGAAGTTACGTGCTATGTTACATAATCCTCTCCGACATCTTTACGGGTTTAAAGGAGAATCAAAAATCGTAGTAGTGACAAATGACAAAGATCTTAGTCTTTGGAAAGGGATGGGAAATCATGATAAACTTTGTGTAATTAAAGAAGACGATATAGGGATAAGGAGTGCTCCTAGGCAGGACAGTCCTATAATTCGACATACTATGACAACATTTGCACCAAGTCTTCCACCAGTCCATTACCCTAACCTAAATCAAGTGACCCAAGCGTAAGAAGAATGATGGAATATTTTGATGCATGATACATTGGTGGTATTTATTATATAGAGGACTTTTATGATGTGATATTGGTAAGATTTGCATAGAATTTCTTAAAATTCATAAGTCAAATCTGGCAGTGGCGAATGTAGTAAAAGTGGAATTTGATACAATTCTTGAATTTCAAAACTGTTGAAAAATTTCTAGTTACGAAAAGTTAGAAATTTATTTCTAAGAAGTTAAATTTGTTTTTCCGCTAAATTTAATTCACAAGTAAATTTTATAGAAAAGAGCTTTGAAACACCGACCTTTACCGTGGATCTTAAGTTATTTACCGCAATTCAAGTACCCATTATTGAAACGAGATCCATTAACGAACACTGAAAAAGGCTTAATGGGTTGTTATAAAGAATCAAAAGATCGGCGAGAGTATAACTACTTCAAATAAACATAAACTAATGTGGATGTATCTGACATTTAACTGGAAAATTTGAGAAAAAGGTTAAGCTAATTTTAGATTTGAAATGGCCAGCCAAACAAAACTCTCTTACGTCACGTTGGGTATAAATATCTGACAATATTCAGAAAAAAAGGACAACACAATCTAACCCCACCCTTCGTCGAGAAGCTAAAGATTAGCACAATTTCCAAAGATTGCTAAATNATTTTAAAGCGCCATCTATCGACAATGAAAATATTACTACAAAAATATTTCGTCTAATGTTCTGACATTGTATCGATATGAGCAGAGGCGAACGCTGGGCTTTTTGACGGTCCTGATCATTCGATAATATTTCAAAAATAAATTCTAAAAATGCATTTCCCGTCTTAGTTTTTAAAATTTTATAAATGTTTTCGCCAAACATTTCTTGATTTACCTAATCAAAATCAGGTTTGAAGCCTGACCTGGGGACATTCCAGCATGACTCCGTTTGTGTACGCCACTGGATAGGAATCAATGACATTTTTTTTTAAACAGAGATAAAAGAAAATAAATGTACTGTAAAAAATCTATTAAAATCAATAACTAAATCCGAAATGGATAACATATCTAAAAAACGTATAACACAAGAAATATATACAAATAAAAGCAGTAGTAAAAATGGCAACAATTCAGCTGCTTGTATCACTATACTGTAGTAAAAGTGGAATTTGATACAATTCTTGAATTTCAAAACTGTTGAAAAATTTCTAGTTACGAAAAGTTAGAAATTTATTTCTAAGAAGTTAAATTTGTTTTTCCGCTAAATTTAATTCACAAGTAAATTTTATAGAAAAGAGCTTTGAAACACCGACCTTTACCGTGGATCTTAAGTTATTTACCGCAATTCAAGTACCCATTATTGAAACGAGATCCATTAACGAACACTGAAAAAGGCTTAATGGGTTGTTATAAAGAATCAAAAGATCGGCGAGAGTATAACTACTTCAAATAAACTAATGTGGATGTATCTGACATTTAACTGGAAAATTTGAGAAAAAGGTTAAGCTAATTTTAGATTTGAAACGGCCAGCCAAACAAAACTCTCTTACGTCACGTTGGGTATAAATATCTGACAATATTCAGAAAAAAAGGACAACACAATCTAACCCCACCCCTCGTCGAGAAGCTAAAGATTAGCACAATTTCCAAAGATTGCTAAATCGTATCCTGAACAAACGTTAGAAATCTTTCTACGTTCGTGGTTTAATAGAAAGGTAAAGATTTTGAGCCTGATATCATAATCATTAACATTGGAGGTGTCATTTGTCAATAAACATATAGTGTATCTTAAGTTATTAAGTTAGGTAGTATTTGAAATTTGGATAAACGATTCCCCTTTTGTAAAATAAAGTAGTTACGGTTGTCTTATATTGTGATCTCTATTCACTTATATTAGAGTAAACATTTCTAACTAAATATAGTAAATTAAGACGGCTTACCTAGAGGAACTAAGTAGTCTGTTTTATGCTTTAAGTAATTCCGTGTATGTTCAATAGCAACTGAAATAGTGTGGTTAGGGCATCCATAGTAATAAAAATAAGAAAGTGACTACTTTCATCCAACACTAACGACATTGCAGAATTCATGTTGCTAGGTTTAAACGGGTTAGGTTCCAAATACAAGTAGAGGCATTGAAAGTCGCACACTTTGTAGGGAATTTGACATTAAGTGAAGAAAGATTAAATTACTCATTTCCACTGACAAGTTTAGGTTACTATAGAAACCTGAAAATATCGTAAAGCTAATAGTAACTTCGAGCGGTGAATTCTCTTGAAACCCGAGAGAAGATTGTAACGTATTTCGTGTTGTGCTTTTATAGAGTAAATCGACGTGCACTTAGGGTAGAGAAAGAAATCGGTTAATAATAGGCAAATACTGCGATAATTTGAGTTCCCTTATAGCTGTTATTTGTAACAACAAAAGCTGTGCGTAAAGGTGAATTTTAAAAGGGTTGAATTAATTCTCACTGCTTTAATTGTTTCTCAATTCCTTCCAAAAAGAATTCGGCTGACATTCCCTCATGCAATATAAATTATTACAGAACAGAAGTCAATTTTTATTTGATTTATTTTAGGTTCGATATTTATTCTGAAAAAACGATTGTTAAAGTCAAACTTAAAATTTTTGTATAGGATCGACCTTACAGTCTCAGGGAATAAGAGACAGTTCTAGTTACATTCTCGTACTCTAGGGTGCGTTTCAAAAAAAAAAAAATTATATTCTTTGTTTAGAGTTTGAGAGACTCGGAAAAGAAATTTCTTGTAGTCGAAACATTAACATCGACAGGCGTTTTTTTTGTTTTGAGTTTAATTATCGGACTTTTTGATATATTTTCAACAGTCTGAGTTCAACCAATTTTCGGTACATTGAACATCCGTGATTGATTTTTGAGACTTAATTTCTTTTCTCAGCCACTCTCTAGATTATTAAACCCCTGAGTTAAATCCATTTTCACGACAATACTAATCATCTAACGTAATAATACCCTTTGGTTTATAAATTTTTAAAAAATTAAAAAGTTGTTCATCTTTTCAAAAATTTAATAAATTACGGCACACGATAATTAGAATGAATTTTACATGATTATCCAAATATAAAGTATAATTCATCCGTTGAATCATCCTCTATCAATGGGATGTTGACTACTTGGGGCTGCAATTATATTTATCGACGACTACAGCACTGATACATCTTTGATGGGCTGTTGAGGGGATTGAAAGACATTGATAGTCTGTGAACAACATAGATAATATGCCCACATGGGTAAATTTTATGCGCTTTTTTAAACAGCACTTGTTTACTGTTTGCTGTAACAGCTTGTAGCCTTTAAAAGCACTGTTAAGTGCTGTTGGGAGCCTTGAGCATCATGCAATAAATATTGAATGGTATGCAAATGTATGTAATGCGCTATAAAGTTACGTTTCATTGGTTGCATGCAAATGGTAATAACACCCTGCTTTGAATCCGATAAATGGTCTTCGCCTTAAATTAATAGAGAAAAGGAATGTTTGCAACCTCTTAACTAGGGAAACAGGCAAATCTTTAAAAATAAAGGGTGAACTTTACAAATATTTCAACCCTGTTGTGTGCCCATCACCACAAATTATGTTTTTAATATATACATGTATGCAATTATAAATGAATTTGTGAGAAAATATGGGGTAAATTATCAGTTTCATACCTCTCCATCAATTTTTTCTCGATCCACCCCTGACATGTAGCACATATAATCTCCCCTTTCGAGATTTGTTTACAGAATGAGGTATCCTTAAAAATCAGGTGGTCTTCTTTTTTTTAAAGTATTTTGGGTTCATTAGTTGCATCACGGTTGATAACGGGCTGGTGAAATATTCTGACCATCCTTTACATTGGCATTCTCGTTAGGCGCGTGTTTGGGAAACTTTTGTATAAATGGCCAAGATTGTAACCATTTCTTAGTCCTATCAAATACCTTCTTTTTCTCCTAATAAATCTGTTTCCAGTCTTAACAATGCTTTGTCTAGGACCATCGGATTTACTCACCACCCATCCTGTTGCATCATGGGTGCGTGGTTATTCGCTATTCGCACCTCTGTTTCTCTTGATAGTTCACCAAGTTCTTTTTCTATAATTTATATTTTCTCTCTTATTCGTAGTTTTGCTGTTCAATAAGAAGTGGTTTTAGCAAACCAACTTGGGCTTTAGTTGTTTCGTGTTAGTAGGTATACATGAACACAATGTCCTGTTGTATAATAACTATGCGGGGGGAGTATTCACTGAATTTTAGCGCTGTACTATTAAGATCTTTATATTGCCATTTTAAAATCATCGGATTTTTTGAACAACGATTTGAAGACTTTCACTGCTCTTTCAAATATACCGTTAGACTGTGTATATCTAGGGCTGTTGTTGGTGATCTTGATGCCATCCTCTTCAAACTGGATATTTGTCTTTAAATATTTCATTGATAGAAGTTCTCAACTCTAATTTACCTGGGCTTTTCGCAGCAGATATTCCTGAGGTTGATTTGCCCCAATCAAAACTAAATTTGGTGTGGAGATACTTTGACATATAAGAAATATTTTGGTGGTAACAATTTTGGCGATACGATGATTAATATGCAAATTATGCACATATTGACTAGGTTATGTATCAAATTTTCTTAATTTCTCATTATTGACACAAAATGTTAGAAATAATACTAAATAAGAAATCAAGAGAATGGTCTATAATACAAATAAATCATAGAAATCTTTTAGTTATAATTTTACATTGAAAATTATGCAATGGTTTCAATTTACAGTTAAAGAAAAGTCATAGAAGGATAGTCTCTGAGTTATGTCTAAAAATAGAGAGAAGGGTCAAATTGCAACCCGGGGAAAATAAGATTAATGTTCTTTATTGCTGCTCGAACACTTTTTCTGTATAAACGCGAGCATTTTATAAATCATGAATGGCAGTCCTAGCAGATTAGAAATGTTTTATTTGAAATTTCTGCAATATTCACTCCAATTTTGCTAAAAGTTAGCATTGGTTGTTCATGCCATATCAGTGATTCTCTTTGGTTGTTTGGTTGATACATTATACATTGGTTAAAATTTGATATGGAAATTTCTGTTTTCAGACATCTTTGGCCAAAATATGAACTCTTTGCAAATTTCGTTTTCGTGTTTCCCATGTGGGCCTTGTTAACCAATTTAACACTAGAACGCCCAAACCAGTCAACATTGACGGCTTACAACTTTGATATAGGTGCCATTTAACTAGTCTTGCAAGTTGTTTACACAGCATTGTTAATAACTGAATGACCCTACAGAGTAGGGTGAAGGAATTTCTGCTCTGGCTTTTGCTTGACTTGAATCTCAAGATAGCAATTCAAATTATTCCTATTTTCAGGAGGAAAACTATCCCTTTTCAATTCAAAGTGCGCCTAATGAATGTGAGAATGTGGCCAGAACGTAGTCATAGATTTACTATGGCATTCAACAGTTTTCAGGAAGGTATTCATTATCCAACTTTACTAACCCCTGATTTTATCATTCATGTTCTCAAGTGCAAAATACATGAAACATCCCGGTAAAGAATGGATCCGCGAAACACTTCAAATGATCAGTAGGCGGAATCAATGTGTAATTAAAAAATGGCGAAATAAAACATGGGGCAACTGTTAAAAAAACAAGCAATCACGATTTGGATCATGCGTTGTACTGGAAGAAAATCTTGTTTATTGTGACTGTGATCAAAATGTTCAAAAACGTGCGTTTTTGTCGTTTAGCAGATAAAAAAATGAAACATTTTTGAAAAAGCATTATTTTTTCCAAGATTTGAATATTTGAAGATATTCATTTGTGCCCGTCATGGCCGTTAATGACTGAACAGCAGTTGGGGTTCTAGTGTTAAGGGCAGTATTTCTACAAAATATGAAAATTTTAAAATTACATCATCTAGGAGTCATATTTTCTAAAATGATAAAAATGGGACTTTTCGATTATCGTTATCCAAGGCATGTTGAGGCTGAACCTTTTATGTAAGGTCATTTGTGCCATAATAATGTGTTGAACTTACCATTACAGTNAATGACTTAGTGCTATCAAGGTTAAGATCATCGATTAATTTAAATGTTTTGTTCAAACATTTCTTATTAGAGCCATACTAAAGGTATATTTGAAAATTTAACTACAGTTGTAAATGGGACGGTTCTCTTTTAAACTGAGCCGGGTGAATACTTTTCGATTATCGTTATCCAAGGCATGTTGAGGCTGAACCTTTTATGTAAGGTCATTTGTGCCATAATAATGTGTTGAACTTACCATTACAGTTTGTTATTTAACTTGAAAGTCATCAATATTATCATTTCCACTAGATTTTTTAGTTCCAGTGAGCTAACAAGAGTTGATGATCCCATCGGATCAGTACAATCTTCAGATTTTACTTGGCTAATTTTGCTCGAGGCCAATTTATTGCGATAGGATTCACAACTTTGAATTCACACTGGAAACTTCATTGACCGGTACTGAGTACACGAAAGACCTACTACAATTAAAAAATATGGAAATTTTAAAATTACATCATCTAGGAGTCATATTTGCTAAAATAATAAAAATGGGACGCCACCCGACGTCTTTGGGTATACCAAAGTGCCGCCTAACCGACAGTACATGCTAGTGAGAAATTGAATGGGGAACTACCTCACAGTACAATGCTACACCAGCACAAAGTGCAATCTATGATAAGTCAGCGTGATCGATACATAATATCCTCGGGGACCTAGGCACTGACTTAATTCTGACACAGTACACCCACTGGTACGTATATAGTTACTCCATTTAAATACATTTCTTTGAATGATCATTTTGAGACTAATATTATATTTGTTAAAATTTATTTAATTTTCTTCTAACAATATTCTTAATTAAAAATTTTGTTACTTTTTATTTTGAATATGTACTAAAATAGCTTAGCTTTAAAAAACTATAATTTATATAAATAATGCTACTATAAGTGCAAATATGCACGGTAATTTATTCAATACATATTATCAAGCGACTCTTAGCGGAAAATACATGTTTTCTGTGAGTAATGTAAATCTTGAAAACGTATGTTTAATCTGTATTGATTAAAATACACAACAATTGCAACATATTTAGTGAGTTAAGGAAACTGTTACGTCGAAAGTTAAGATTTCTCTATAAATTCCACACCTGGAATATTTTCATTTTTCAACTCATTGTGATTTCAGTGATGAATTTATATGAATATTGTTAATAATAAATTTTTGTCCCATATTTAAAAAATATATAGTCGAAATATGCTTCTGATGTTAAAAGTTTGAAATTTACAAAAATTCTACTATTCAATAAATATTTAGAAACGAAGAGTTAAATAAAAATTTTACTTTATTGCTATTCAGATTGCCCGAAATATTTCCTATGCAAATGTTTTTGTCGGGCAAAATCGTACGAAAGTAGTTTCTTAATACATGGCAAAAAATATTTTAATGAAAGCATTTATTCAATTATTCAATTTCAAAGATTAGATAAAACATTTAATATAACGGTATGCGTATACTGGGAGACTGATTCATTTTCAGATTAATACTGAGTTGTATTCTAAAAATGCAATAAAAGTATAAGAAAAAACACAAATCTCTGGTAAAAATGACAGGTCCAATTACTTAAGAAATGCAATATCCATGCAAGAGTGAAACGCAAATTTTTTGTAAAAAAAACGACAAGCATATTATGTATTTTAGAAGAATGCATCATACTAATGCATAATTTCAAGATATTGTTTTAGACACATTCTTTATACATTTAATGATATTTATAATTGTAATAGCGAGTAAAATTTGAAATTTCGGACCATTTTTACTGATTCCTCTGCCCAAATCCGAGCCATATCCACTTATGTTTCCATCCGAAGGGATGGGGAGAGGGGATTCCTGAAAAAATATTTGTCTCATGAAACAAATGGGAATCTCGATGGGGTGAGCAAAGAGTTTTCTAGCATTAGGATTTCTTGTAAATTTGACTAATTCATTCCATTTTTTAGTTTTATATACATTCCAGGGCAAGCATTGCATTACATCAAGTAGATCAAGTATGTGAACAATTTTTCCATATGTTGATTAAAAAATATCCTGAAGAATACAAGAATTTCAATTAGTTTCATAACGGCCTCAACATCAATAAATTATTGTAGTTGTAACAAACGAACAAAAGTTTCTCAGTAGTCTGTGGACTTAGTTTCACTCTAAGTGTGTTAGGATTATTCCTATTTTACGAAAAAATCTTTCAACTGCTGGTGATGTATTAGGTAAAGTCAGAATTTGAAGAATTTCTGCTTGATTTTTTATATCTAATTCGGCGACATCTGGAGCAAGGAAGTGATACTTTTTATGAAATTTCCTAAAGCCCAACTACAAGAACCTTACATGTCAATTACGCTTAGAACATAAAAGTATTTGCAAGTATTTTAGGTAGCGTCAAGTATCTATTTTCAAGTAACAGCTATCCCTATACGAAAGTCCAATACTTGAGTATCAAACTTTTGGTCAATCAGTTAAACATATCTGCTAATTATAAATGCTGTTTGATAAAACGTGAAATTCAATTGAAGATAAGTAAAAAATGTTGAAGATTGTATAATCTGGCATAGTAATTTTTCTCATTTCATAAATGTTTTCTGTCTTACGTCTTTATTCCCTTCGAAAAATGTAAGCATATGTCATTACAATAAATTCATTGAGAAATAACTCGATCATGACACTTCTTCTCAATCCGGTGCTGGACAAATTACAGCAAAAGTCTCTCAAAATCCAATGCATTGCTTAAATATTCAATCTGTTTGTCATTTTTTATACATCTACGTAAGGTTATCGAAGTTCAATTATTAGAAGAGACGCAACAGAGGCTGAACAATCATTCTTTGCTTTGGCAAAAGATCCGAAGAAGAGAAAATAGTGCATATGTGCAAATTAATTTTTAATGGAAGAATCACAACGAAAATCGAAAACTCTAACTGAAAAAAGCACAATGCATCGATAGTAATGAATAATAATATTGCTTACTATTTTTTAGAACTTAGGTTAAGGTCAGAAGTAACTTAGCAAGAACTACCCTATATAGTTATGGTACCCATGCGATTGGAAAGTTATTTACATTACATGCTGTAAATCTAAAAATGATATAATGATACACGTTTATTGGCTTTCACAGTAAAAAGGCCTATCAGAACAGATTAAGATAACAACCATGAAACAAACAAATGGAAATATGGGAGAGGATAGGGTGGGACAAAATATTATTCATGGAATGACATTGTATGGGTGAGAGAAATCTCGGTAAATAATGAAAACAAAATTAAATTAAAATATTTTCTTGCAAAAGTTTACAACTTTTCCTGAAAGGTTTCTTTAATTTTTAAAGTTCCACCTGTACACCGGACATATCCGCAAAAATTTACCGTATAAAGCCGTACTTGTGGAAGAAGCTGGATAAAAACGGATCCCCAGTAAAAAAGGTTTGGGACATAATTTTGTTAATAATATGTGCCATTATAATAATATATCTAGCACACTGTAAATGTAACCTAAACAAAGTAAAAAAAATATACTAATACAATATTCTGTTAAGACCTTATTTAAAAAATATTTGTGTACGCATATTAACTTTTAGAAAAGAAATTCATGCAAAAGTGGTTCCATAGCCTTTCCTTAAATATATTTATTAGATTCTTTTAGACTTGGTTTGTTGGCTTCTTTTTACCAATGTCTAATCTTGCATAAGAACAAATATATCTACATTATAACTATTTAATCTGACTTAAAAGACAACAGAAAAAATGAATCTTCTTCAACTAAAACTTCAATTGAGATTCATTCTTCAAGACGTTTATGATTATATTTAAAGAAAACTTTATATAATTGTAGAATATTTCAATCGAAATATATTATTGTTTAAGTTACCGAACTAGCATTGCTTAATGTATTTTAAAATTTAAACATGGAATTATATGATGGGGAATAAATAATGTTTTTACACGTTTCCCTTCATTACAAAAGAGCCGGTTACTTGGAATGACTTTATACTTCATTTAGAGTAATTTCTAGCTCTCAGAAGATGCCTAAGTTTTTTCTTTATCTTGAAGAGGGAGAAGTAAATAAGCGGATTGATGATGCTGATTGCAATGAATACAGATTCCGATACACGAATGATATATCTTTCAAAATCGTTAAGATTGTAATAGTATTCCTCACTAAATAGCAAAAATTAGTTATTGTATTAAACTATTCTATATCATTTAGTTATTATGGTTCTAAGAGATATGTTGTCTACTAACTTCAAAATATTAAAAAATGTGTGCCCTACAGGAGCTAAGAGGCTGAACTGAAGTCCTTCCTGTACAAATGTGAAATTTCTTAAATTTTATGCAAGAATAATTGCCACCCTTGATACTTTGGGGAGGGATTGGAGTGGTTAAAATGTAATCAAACAGAAATTTTAATACATCTCTTTTTTAAAATTTATCAGAGTAGCGTTTAGGCAATGTTTTGCATGAATTGCTTGGAAATACAATGTGGAAGTTTCTCTTATCAAGTGGTATTTCTAACAAAGCATTGTAGAAGGGAAAAAAATTGTTTGTTTTACTCGTTTTCAGTATTTTCAACGTGATTGCAATGGGTAAGTGATTCATAAAGCGTTTTACTTTAACCAATACCAAAATTGACACTGGATATTTTTCATTTAAAAGAAGATTTCAACCAATTATGATTACAGGGAATACATCTAGAATATTCTCCTATAAGGAGATAAACCACAGCGGAAGTTTCTAGAAGAGAACAAACTAATATCAAAAAATATATTGGAATTAGGATATAGCTACAACT
This sequence comes from Hofstenia miamia, assembly GCA_900660155.1. Classification (NCBI taxonomy): domain Eukaryota; kingdom Metazoa; phylum Xenacoelomorpha; order Acoela; family Hofsteniidae; genus Hofstenia; species Hofstenia miamia. The sequence continues at coordinate 1,268,446 of CABFPE010000045.1, forward strand.
TAGTGAAGTACTGTTTAACCAATTTTGCCCGACAAATGAATATAAGAAATCTAGAGAAAATGCCATTATTGCATGTATTAGTTACAAATTACTGATATCACTAACCTGCAACAAAAAATAGAAAGATACACAATAAAAAAAATACAATGGCCAATTTGGCAATTTTTACTAGATATATATCTTAAAATACTTATTTGTCTAAATGGCAAAAGAGAAAGTGACTTATATTTAATTCTGTCGACGCAATTTTAAATAATTACAAACGATGAGAAATATCTGCAAATATTATATGGCGGACAGTAAAATAACTAAATATACATTATTTTTCCTAGACTCAGATGCAAATGACAAATAGGAACAGAACGAATTCACAAAAAGATTAAAACATAATAAATTCGCCTGATATCATCATCTATTTTGAGGTTTTGCATTCACTGATCAAAACTTTGCAATTTTTTCTTTAAAAACCAATCCAATTTTTTAACAACCTGCTTAATCTTTGGAGTTGGACAATAACATGTGTGAGAAATGGATATCAAGTACACAAAGCTCGATGATTACATTGAAGTTAGGACGGCTGCATTTAAGGCTTTTGACAAAATCTCTAAAGGAATTGAAAACATAAGACTTAGTTGGATACAGTTACTTATTAAAATCGCAAATACTTTGTAGAAATATACATAAACATTGCTGCATTGATTTCTATTTATTGTAATATACTTTAATGAAATCCTCTTGTTACCTTCCACACTTTGATCAGCAAAGGAAAATTTAATTTAATATCAAATCTTGAGAAAAGTGATTCTTAAACACTAAAGGAACTCTGTCCTTGGATTTGGACAACTGAAGGACTACATATGAAATAATCAATTAAGTTTATGAAAATTAGTCTTCAACAATACATTGAAGATTCATTCTACTTCTTCATGGACCAATGTGATCTTTCTATGAATACTCATAAATGCTATTCCATCAAGCATCTTCTGCCATTGTTGCAGTCATATTGCTTATTGCACATCTTACTCTTGAGAAAGACGTTTTGATTTGATACATTATCAAAGCTGACAGAGGCTCATGTGCTTCCATGGCTCAGTCAGAAGAAGTTGTTTTGAAAGCAAGCTGTCAACTCCTGCTAACTCATTTCAACTTTAAGAGGAAGCCATCTTTTCAAATTTGTGTGTGAGTAGAATCAGTACGAGGTTGAGATAGACTTAGTATTAGTGATGCCGTACACACTCTTCCTCTCTGTAGTGGGCATGACTCCAATATTTATCTATTCTGCTTTCGATTATCTATGTAGACTACTACTTTGTGTCTGCAACTATATTGTAGTTTGATAAGTAATGGAAATCTATTTAGGTCAAGTGCAGTTGAAGACATGGCCAAAACCTGAAGCTGAACTATGCAATGAAAGATGTATCAACAATTTGCAATTGATTGTGACTCACAGAGGAATCTCAGTGACAGTACATATTGCATAGTCCAGTGTTCCCTAGTGTTGCTTACCTCTAATAATTTTTTACATTAATTGTTCCTGTTATGATTTGCAATAAATAGATATGCACAACCCGACTGCCTTAGCTTATTATGTTCCTTACATATAAATGACACTACATATAAATATACAAACACTTCTAAATACATGTGAACAATCAATGTGGCCAACAGAAAATAGAAGTACAAAAGTCCACAATGAAAGATATTAACTATTAATACGTAATATAGAAGGGTGATCATAGACACCTTGTATGTATAATAGTTCTTATTATTCCCTACAAATTTGGATCTAAAACCATGGGTTAACCTAATGTTAGCTATCCAGCTATTTGATGACATTTGTTATTAGTGTGGAATGAATTGATAGGAAAGCTAAACAATATAATCTCCTATTCGTAAACCTACCCTATGAACACATTTTTGTAAGCACGATACTGGCTACACAAATGAAGAATGGGACAGCTGGGGTGCAGCTTTACCAGAATTCCAATAATTGAATTTGGGGATCCTGAGTACTACTCATGCACTTGAACATTAAGCTTTCTGTTTGCATAATCAATCAATACAAAATAAATCCAAAGTAATTAAATTCATCAACAAACAAATCTTCGACATCATTTTTATACTGAAAATATGCAAACAAACAACATGTACTTGTCTTTGTAAAATTGAATTGCTAACGTGTTTTTTGTCTGCTAATTTGCTGAAATGTCACTAATTATTTAGCTTAGCATTTCGTCAAAATCAATTTGTCAAACGCTGTTTCTGACAGATACTCTTACTGTAACTACTCTTATTACTAGTTGTGCAAATTGTTATTTGATAAATGAGCATTGGTAAAAAAACAAATTCATAAACAGTATTTAGTTTTTCAGTTCTTTTTCCCTTTTTATTTTTTTTTCCACCAATTATGCCACATTGGACATTACTTAAAATTTTTTTCCAAACCCCTGTTCCCAGAAAATGAATAAAACAGTTCAAAGAGTAATTTCAAATTAAATTTGTGAATTGTGGTAGATTGAGAAGAAAACTTAAAGACTTGTCTATTTTATTTATTAAGCAGGGCATTTCTTAATAATTTCATCTAAGAATTTATAATATTCAAATTCTTTGGATCATTTACATTAAAATACAACTCCTAAGTTTCAAGAGGCTTGAAATCACTAGTTTTTGCGGTTAATACATTGAAACTGATTTACTTTGAAGAGTTAAAACGGATATTCTCCAATTTTCATTCTCATTTACATGTATATTACAGTAATAATAAGATAAAATCTATGGCTACAATTAGTTTCTGTAGTACTACTCAATTTCTTAACTGATGCCCAAACATTAGATGATGCCTGTCTAAATAATGCATTCACAATGATATAGAACGTACTACAAATATTGTTACAGAATAATTCTTTATAATGGATAAATTGAATCAGTATATAATTAATTGAGATTCAAGTTACTAAATTTTTGGGTCAATCGGAATATTTTGTGCATAGTGATTCACAAATGCATTCGCAATTTAATTGACTGTCAGGAGCATTTCAACAATATTAAGTCAGGGGGAAACGTATTTTAATAATTATAATTAGCATAAAATTTAAAGATCCCTTCCCACAATTAGTGAAAACTAGTTGCCACACACGCAATGTATTGTATTAAATGCTAAGGAATAAAATTTGCTTTTCTAAATATTAAAGAAATTACATTATTAAACATTTTATAAAGTGCTTTCAAATCTACTTGAGTTAATTAACTTTGCTTTATTATGCAATCATAATAAAAAATCCATTTTAATAAATAGACAAATGAATGTCTCTTAGAGGAAAATTCTATTTTATTTAGCAAAGAATTCAAAAGATGGAAAATTATATTTAAAATTTCTTCTCTAAAGAAAATTATAAAGTAACCCAATATATATAATTTCTAAAACAATGTATTGTAAAGAGCATAAAGCTTGCCATAAAAAATGCTGCTTAAAATTATTTCAGTGGGGAGTTTTTCAAATTTATCTAAGTCATATTTTGTTTTGATTACATAACTATTGAATTTTTAAAGAATTTCAATATGCTAGTGATTCTAAATGTCTTCATTGATAATTTTAAAAAGGCTAAATTTTGAAAATTATAGGGGAGCTATCATCAAGTTGATTATTTAGAAATAATGTATTTTTGAAAATATTTAAATTGTGATTATAGAATAAAACAAACTTTAGAAACATATAACACTAAAAACTAGTGCTATAAAAAGTCATAATACAAAATCATTACACAAATATTTTAAGTAATGTTATCTTTAAGGCAGTATGTATTGATATATGTCAAAATATATTGTCACATATTTAAGGAATTTTAAGAAATTAGTCATCATTGAGGCAATTTTTAGTACACAGTACTGCAGCATAAATTCATGTGCATCATCAAGTTGATATCTACGTGCAGAAAATTGACACATTAGAGAATGGAATAGACTATTGACTTCTTTACTCACCCTTCCCCAATGTTGATGCTATGCAATAATATGATGATGTGAAAAACAATAGCATCATGCATAAAAGAGAAGTGGATGGTTAATTCATGAGCTTAAACAATTCTAAATAAAGGAACTTGTTGAACAGATTAAAGTGTTCATGACTGTATACATACCACTACAGCCCACCATGTATTCAGGCATGCTTCTAATTTGTATTAATTTACAGAAATCTGTGGGTTAGATTTGCTACAATCTGTGTTTTTCATACATGCAAAATTTACTGTTGATTAGTACGTGCTGATAGCCTGGAATTCAGGAATGTTTCAATGAAAATCTTGATCCTGGAGAAAATGATAGACACTGACACATAGTAGCATTTTTGGAAATATTACTCAACAATACAGTAAGGACGTTCCTGATATATTATACAGACTGAGATATCTATATTCATAATGTTCAAATTTTACAGAATAATATTTAATTTTTGTTGTGCTTAAGTGAGGATGCAAATGGATAGCCAGCTAATAAAGAAACTAACAATGCTTTGACTTCTTTGATGATAGTCAGATTATGAAAAAACTTGATTAACTGGCATTTGTTTTCTGGGATGCTTAGGAAACTTTCCTATACCTAGCAAAGGGATTCAACAAAAATACATTATACGAGAAATCATACAATAGATCACAGAAAAAATTTCCACTAATTATCTCTAATATTGCAAGCAACAAATGTTCAATCATATCTGTTTCTTCCTCCCTATCTAAATCTGGCTACAGTCGGCCTGAATTTTGACTGAAACCGAGGAATTAGTTTTTGAAATGTATTCAATATAATCAAAATGCATATTCACGTCATTGCTCTTTACCTATGAAAGATTCAGAAAATATGGAATATTTGCAGTTTAAAATTGAGCATTGTACAAGCATTTCATATGTTACGCTGTAAAGTGTGGATTTTAATGATGGGATCTAAGAAAATATTTAATTACTGACTAATTTATTGGATGGAATTTCAAGGAATAATGCATTAATAAAATCTTGAAAAATAGTAGTTATATTTAGTTATATTCTAAATGCAACATTTCTACGTTCTTTCCTACTAAATGCAAACAAGAGTTCGCTCAGTTTTTCAAGCTGCTCCTTAGTTGCTGAATTGGTTAGGATGTTGAGTAAGTCTGTTCTTTATCGTCTTTTGACGGTAAACTTTTCTCCTTAAATATCCCAAATATAACAATCTAAAAGCGATACATCCGAGGATTTAGATGGTAATTCAACTCCAATAAATCTTGAATTCAATGCCCCCTTGCAAGATGCCAATGTCGCCTCATCTCGTTGAAACAGAGGCGTGCATTAAGGGTAGCTTGCCCATTGAAATTTATTTGAACAAATCAAGAAAAAATATTTATGCTTACACAACATATTTATAAGTTTCCAATTCTTTTAAATTTCCTTTTTTTCTTAAATTCTAAACATTAAACTAATTCATTTTCGTCATTTAAATAATGTAAAATACTGTATTTTGGGTAGGTTTTTTCTTGTTGAACAATTGAACTATATGAGGTTTGTAATAATTGATTTAATATTAAGAACAGCAATAATAATCAATATCCTTAAATTTTTGTCGTAATAATTGCTCGACCTAAATTGTGATAATTGGTATTGATGAGAATCAATGTTTCTCAATTACAACTGAAAACAGTTTGCTCAACTGTCTGCCGCTTCCTTTATCACACTTTGTTAACGTAATTGACAAAATCTCCAACCAATCAAAATTCGAAAATACTATGAGAGGACCGTGGAAATCTTACCACGGTTTTGTTCAATGATTTATATTGTCGAAGCGACAATGGTGATTGAAATTTTAAACTAGAACTGCAATTTAGCCTCCAAATCACTTATAATTGATGACAATCAAAGTGTAACATTCGAAATTAGATTTTTTACTTAACGATCACAAAAAAATTTCACTTAATTTACAAAAATGGAATTATAGAAATAATATTAAAATAGAAATAAATAAATGTTGAAGTAAATACAGTCAATTGAGTAAATTCAGATGTAAATTTTTGTATTTGGCTAACCTATATTGATCAGTTTCAAAACCTTTAAAACTGAAAAATCTGTAATAAACTGTAATACACTGATTCAATTCGTCATTTTGTCAAGATTTTTCTTGTGAGCATTGCTAATTGTTTCTGGAAATAAAATGTTGTATTTATATTATCTGGTAAATTTTTTAGATAATGTTTTATATGCTTGAAATTAAAGTTATATGCAAGATATGCAATACAAACATACAAATTTTATAATTATATCATATTCCGCTTCCCCCACTAATCTGTGCACTGCACGCCACTGCGTTGAAAACAGAGTTAACCGATATTCATATGTCAATATTGATATAAGAAGTTGCTATGAAGTTGAGTTGTTCTTTTGTGCATGTTTATAATTTCATCCCATAAAGAACTGCTTCTTGGAACTAGATTTGAAAGCTGATTTAAAATGAGCTGAAGATAAAACTGCTGTAAAAAGTGAGTTAGTTGAAACATTTTTATTCTTTTTTATAATTATTTAGCATTAGTTTTGTGATGAGTAGTATTGCAAAATTCTTGTTTTCGTATAAGAGGCAGTGCATTCAAAAATATTGTTTTTAAAAGCAACTAAGTCAACTTGCATTTTCAAGATATTTTTAATGCTTTGTTTTTCGTAATCTATCCAATAATTTGAGATTTCATAAGCCCATTATTATTTGACAAATTATTGCACGCAAATGTGGAAACGTAATTTTCAAAATTATCGAAATCATTATCGAAATATGCATAATAGCATAAGCATATTTTACTTAAAAATAATGTAAAATAGTAGAGAAAAAAATACCTGCTCTTCAATTGCAATTTTCCGAGTGAACTCCAAAAATGGGATTTTGGTTGATTAACATAAATACAAGTCGAACAAATTTCAATTTCATTCTCATATTTCCATGAAACTAGGAAGCTGTGCAAGATTACAATAGTCTTTTAAAAAATCATTGGAACACTCAAAATTAAGTAAAGTAGACTGCCGTACAAGCAGATTCGAGTGAATCGCTTCTTGACATCACTAACATACTTGCCTGCCGACTTACGTCTGTAAATAGCAGCATATATGATTATTTGCAGTGCCACAGGTAAGATTATTGAGAAGTTCAATTCAATGATGCTATTCACAAACTTATTTATTCCAATTAATAAAATTGGTATGTTATCTGGAGAAGACTGATGTACATACCTGTATATTGGTAAAATACCAAAAACACAGTGAATGGATGTATCAAAAATTACCCACCTTGCATTGTAGTTCATGAAGTCCCATTTGGCTTCTACTGCATACCAAAGACTTATAGCCACAGTAACTAGAGTAAGTAATGACATTAAAGCTAATCGATTTTTTGTAGTTAAAATAGACTTCGACTTTATGGGGAATTGTGTTAAGAGTAAACGTTCAATTGCAATGACAACGAGTAACATGGGCGATAAAAATTGGTTGAAACCCCTGACGAAATTTATGATTCTGCAAATGATGAAATAAGGCGGAAGATTAAACTTTTCTGTATGTGAAACATACGTCAATTCGCCGAAAATCCATTTCGGAAATGTTAATTCAATCATTACTATACTTAATCTTATTAATAAATTTACTATGTCAACCAATGTTCCTAAAAATATAAATAGAAAATTGAAATTTTGTTTTTTGAATACTTCATCACCAAGAAATACAATTAATACCAGATTTGAGGGAAGTCCAAATATTATGCCAGTTATACTTATTATTAAATTAGTTAAATTCATTGCCAAAAATGCCTTTTTTGCCATGGATTGGTGTAAGTATCTTTGTGATTCATATTGTTGTCTCCATGTAGGAAAAGTACAAGGAAACTCAATTTTTCGTGTGCTGTAGACATGTGTGTGATAGAATAATCGAGAGTTAATATCCTAAAAAATTAATATGAGTGTCAATATATGTATATATATATATATATATATATATATAGTATATATATAAATATATTTACACATAAATACATATATTTACATATATATACATATATATATATATACATATATATATATGTATTTATTAACTGCTAATAAACTTGTTGGTTTATGCTAACCATAGACATACCTCATAGTACGCTTGTAATTCATGACTTAGGCCCAAAACGATATCACAAAACCTTGGCGATCTGGGACAACCAGTTTTAGTTTGCTCATCAGAACCATATGGGCAATCAATAAGATGATCGCAAATTTGTTTAGTTGAAATTGTACATTGTGTGGACAATTCCGTATAACATTTGAAGTTAGCACTTTCAGAATCACAGCATTCATTTTCATCCGTTTCATCAACCATATCAGTTGTTCCGCAATCATTAATGTAATCACAACGATTCTCTTTTTGAAAGCATTTTCTAGAATATCTAAATATTGACATGACAGTTATTAAAAACACAAATTAATTCGCAAAAGTAAATTTGCTTTTCTATATCAAATTTGAAAGTTTGGCTGAACTTTTTACTGCATTAAATTTAGTTTTACACATTCTGAGGAAACTTTAGGGCGAAGGCATTTTTGTGAAGGAATTATGAATATTTTGTCAATGAGAATTGTCAATAATTTTAATATATAAAGATAAACAACTGCGCTGGCTACAAAAAATCCTGATATTAGCATTAATAACTACAAATTAATATTCCTGAAATTATTGCTAGACCTTATAATTTGTGTTTTGAATAGAAAATTATTAAAATTTGGCCAAAAATAATAACCATTTTGACATAAGACATCTCAGCATTTTTACCTAATTCTTTTAGAAAATGCTGACTTCAACAAAAAGGTTTGGATAAAAATGTATTTTTTTGAATTTTTCAAACTCTTTATCTCATGGTAATTTTCTACCGAACTTCATGACAATAGCATTACTATATCAACAATAAACCTGAGGGGTATTTTGACCCCCCCTCCCTTGTGAAAGAAACGTAAATAAAAATGGTGAGGATTAGGGTTAAAAACGTCTACACAATACGGTGTGCTTGAAATCACATTTGTAAAAATGGTAGGGATAGTTGATATATAATACACACGAAATTTCACTTTATTAATCTTACTGCAACATTTTTTCAATTCAAAATTTTTCAAGCAGATTGGGCCCGTTTAAAAATGTCAACCGAATTACAACAATATTTAGTATTATTAATAAAGAACTGATATTTCAACTTACTCGCAGGTTAATAGAGGTTTCGCACATTTGATTTCACTCATTTCTAAACGTACACATTTCAATTTATGCAATCCATTTTCCTCAATTAAATCGTCTAGGCCATTTGAAATATAAGTCATTGGACACGTACATTGGAGAATGCAATCACTTATGGTCTCACATGATGAATTAGAATTTATACATCTGCTGTCCATGCAGTTGAAACTTGGGCAGTCCTCACAATATTGCTCGTCCAATCCAGAAGGGACAGTCTTTTATGCCATTGCAAATATCGAATGATTCGATACATAAATTTGAAAAGAGTTGACATCTTCGTTTGCCATGACGACACTTATTTCTACCATTTTCATCGTCATAATCATGAGGGCAATCAATTATCCCGTCATTGACTTTAAGCAATGGAATGCAGGTTTCATCTATGCAAGCGTATTCATCTAGCTCACAACTGAATTTGCATTTTAAGAAGATAACAAACAACCATTTTTGTGCGCAATTCATTTTAAGCTAAGTTTATAAATCGAATGTCTGAAACCATTATGGAAAATCTAAATTCTGATTGGTTAAGCAAAAAATATCTAGCACTAGGCTCTCGTTTTAAAAATTGATGTCACATATTAGATGTTTATGCTGTCAGATTTGAGGTACTGATAAAACTGATCATTTTAGATTTTTTAACATTTTCATGGTTTTTGAATGGTCACCTCATTAGAGACTTTTCAAAAAATGACATTATCTAATAACATACAGTAAACTGAAGTAAAACTAAGATCATTAGGGTAAAATGGCCTATGTGTTTTAATACAAACCAATGTACCACACACTATAACTCTAAATTATAATGCTTCATTTGCAAACTCTTAAATAACTGCTTTTGAGCTTTTCTAAATAGAACAGCAAACTAAGTGACAAACCTAAATATATTTTAAGCTGAAATTTTCAAAATGCGTACATCAAATTTAAAATTCAATTGAAGAACACGTTTTTAATACAAATGAAAGCCTCAAATATATAAAATTTCATTTTGTAAGAAAATTTTACATTAATAGCACAATTATTGATTCAGAATCGAAGAGGTTATAATCTTTTCAACGCCACTGATGTTTTTTCCATGCACTATGTCGCTAAAATGATGTTTATATTTTAGACAATGACAACGTTTAGAGCCTTCCGTGGTATTTAACACTAGAAGCGCCAAACCCTTCAATTGACGATTTTGAAATTTTAAATTATAATAATTTTTTTGTAGAAGTGATTTTTCCTCAGTAATCATTTACTATTTTTTTTATAATTGCAAAGCACAAGTAGACTAATTTTTCTTTCGATAATACCCCATAGAAAAAAGTACTGTGTACCTTTAAGCGCGATTACCCGTCAATAGACGACTTCTATTATCTCAAAGTTAAATTTGTTACCTAAGCTAATACGTTTTCAGGCTGCACTATTCATAAAAAAGTTATTTTATTATATCTTGCTATACAAGTGGTTTCTACATATTAACTGAAAAAATAGACTGTTTTAAAAATCTTAGCCTTATATTTTGCCTCATATTTCTAATATTTGGTGCAATATATGAAGATAATTACAATTGCAAGTTGATAAAGATACATCTACATTGCAAATTTTATTGCGACAATACATATATATGCGCTAACAAAAACAAAAGAAGTATTTAAAAGCTATTTGTCAAAACATGACAGCATGGCACTTCCCACAAACAGGTTTACTGCAAATTCTGCACAAATTCACAGTTCTATTGTTTTCACAATGAATGAGAGTTGGGACAAAAGTGCATTGATTAGTCTGAATATCAACGTCTTTCCTTAGATCTTTGGACAGTTGTTGTAGAAAAGAGAAAAGTGCGTCTACTGATATCAGAAAGTGTTTGTTCTTATACATAGCCCATGCGTTCACTCCAGCAATATTCAAAATATTTAAAAAAAACGGAGAAGGGCCTCGTCTACAGCCCAATTTTGTTGAATTTTAACGACACATACTGTCTAGTAGATGAACTGCATATTTATTATTATTATAAAATAATGCACTTTCAGGCTTCTTCTTACCATCTTCTTAATAAACAGCACCACTATGCTGTGTGTAAGGTATATGCACAACTCTTTTTGGTTTCGCTTGATATCTGGTAAGGTGCAACTTGCCAATTTGATACATTACAGAATCATGCAGTCCTAAATTTTACGGGGGAGGAAGTTCGCGACGATTTAACCGCACGGATCCAACTATTTTTGTTCGGACTAGGAGCATAAGATGAGTAAGTTGTTTAGAAGTAAAAATATTATCACTAGTTAAATTGTATAAACAACAATAAAATTCAGCATCCAAATATCAAAGAGAAGATTCCATGCGTCTAATGGAATTATGATGCCATCACAAGCTCGTGTTAAACTTTCAGGCTGGCTGACTATATTTTATCGTTGCATTCTACCACGTTCAACTCTCTGTGTATTTTCAATTATTGTCAATTCAGTTCTATCTCGTGCTCGAAGTGAATTCTTTTTATTGTCAATCTCTTCGTGACTGCTATGAGCTATGTGACAAGAGGCCTAAATCTGCATCACTACTGCTTGTTGAATATGAAATATCATGTTATAGCTGTTCATCATTATTCTCCTCTACCTCTCCTAAATCTTGTTCAGTGTCATCTTCAGATTCATCACTTTGAAGATTTATCATTGTTTGCAGGAAATGTTGAGCTGACATTCGTTGAGGCATTACAAATGACAAATGATTGCGGTATGCTTGTAATTTCTACACCTTTGCACACCTTTACAGCAATTTTATCAAATGAAATAGGAGTATATTTAGTAATTCATGATAATTGGGTAAAATTAGCTGCGAAACTTTTGCTGCAAAATATTCGCATCTCTTTTGAAATAATTTCACAAACTATTTTTATTATTTTAATAGAACAATACAATCTGTGGACATGAACATTTACATGAATTTATGTTTTAAATATAATTTAGAATATGTTACTAAAGTTTTGGATATATTTGTAGTAATTTACAAAACGTAATATAGAAATCGTCAATTGACGGGTTTTGGCGCTTTTGGCTTCTAGCATTAATCTATGAATTAATCATATGAAAATGAGGAGCTATCTCCTTCCAAAACATTTATTACATAAGTTATTTTGATATCCGCGTATGATATTTACATAAATTTGAATTCATTATCACAGAAACGTATCCTTTTGTAGTAATATAGAACAAGTGCGAATGAAACACAAGTCCAAGTCAGGAAATCTCTATGTATACCAAAAATCTATATAACGTGCTTGACAGCTGGATACGAACTTGCTAGACTTTTTGCCGTTAAAAAAACTAATTTTGCTCAAAAAGCCTTCCATCACATTTTCTATATAAGAATATAATTAATTATTAATAGTCAACAAAGAATTAATCAAAATCGTATTTGAAAAGACCTGAGAAGTTGGAAAGTTTGATTGCATGCCTGATCAATCAACCTATGATTCGCTTGAGGACAATGCAAAACCCTTTGTGAGAGACATGTTGTTGAAATTTATAATGAATTGACAATTCTTTATTGAGATCTCTTTTTAACAAGATATATAAAATTTAAATTTTAAAAAGAATTTAACATAGAAAGTGTTCGAAAAGCCCACCTACATTCTCAAAACAAAAATTACAGCACCGCAGAAAACTCTCATATGAACTTGTAATAGTTGTCATGAAGATTGTAAACACCCTGTATATATATATATATATATTTTATATATATATATATATTATGAAGCTGTACAAATACTAACCAATTAATACCTTTTAGCTTCACTTGAAGTTGTAATGATTAGGACAGATCGACTGCTGAAATTACAATTGAAATCTTATCTTTGTAATTTGGATTTCAGTTGTTTCAAGGCTGTGATTTATCAATTAGCAAATCTCATTTTCAGCGATTTAGAACATTGCTACAATCAGCGGACTATGGCTGAGTCCGGATTGGACAATTAGGGCAGGATAAATCAGGATAAGTTCCTGTAGGGCAGGATAAAATTGATATCCAGTTAAATCCGGATAAAATCTAGTTTAGAAATTCAATAATAAAACTCTGAATATTTCAACTTTGTATCCTTGATAAATTTTAGCAATACTGTAGAGTCATGGTAGTGCATCCGAAATTTTATGCATTGAAGTCGATTTTGAAATTTACTCTTTTAAAAAACAACTTAAAAATCTTTTCAGAGAAGCATGTAAATAATATTAGAAAAATTTCACAAGTTTTTGATTAACTGTTTACAAGGACAGATTTCTATCTCAGCTTTCTGTCGACGTGCTTGCTAAATATGAAACTACTGTACCTTTTGAAAGATTTTCTGCGTATTGTAGTTTTACCATTAATAAATTTATATTTTGCTTAAGTGATGGAAATGGAAATAATTTATGTTGTCTTCGAGATTACAAAAATGCTTTGAAACGCATTACCTAGTTAAATTTTTTTAGTTTACTTTCAACAAAAATTCAATTTTCTTGATAAGGCGGCAGTCATTGCAATTTTTTTACAGATATACGTTGCATAGGGATATATTGGAATTTTGCATAACTCATTAGCATATATGGCATTTGATTTAATTCGCCGAAACTATAGGGCCATTTTCCAATAGTTCATCCTATTTTTTCCACTTCCTTTTTCAAGCACCGTTTCCGCATAAGGCACATGTCTATCCCTTATGGTAGCTCCGCAAGTAATCCTGCATAAAACTTTTGAACACTAAGTTTTCCCAAATAATACGATAATTTACGGAACAAATCAATTATTTGCACTACATTCTTTTTAATACATATATTTGCTGAGAGTAGAATGTATAAAAGGGACTTATTCTCTACTCCCGCGTTGAATTTTCTACCATAAAATATTTTTTGATTTCTTTCAGGTATACCGTAAATACTGAGAGAGATCAGAAATAACTGGGCAACAGACAACTTCAGGGCGCTCCTAAGACCATCAAGGAACTCTGAAAAGAATATTATTGATATCAGTGGTCTTATTTTATCCAGAGAGTGGTTTAGCTCCCATTCCTATTGTAATATCGCTGAAATTAACCAGTTCCCGTCTATTTACATCAGCCATCAACTACTTGGTATTATATACAAAATTACTATCAACATTTTTACAAATACAAACAACCAGGACAGAAGTTACAATATGCTACTGCATACATAATTTTAAATACTAAAAAGAAATGTGTTATATTAGTATAATGTATGTAAATGTAAATGAGCAAATAATATAGGATTAACGTATTTATAAAGTTCACCCATTATTTTAGAAAATTTGTCTGCCTTCCTTATTAAGAGGTTGCAAGTATTGTATTTCTATTTAAATGTAAGGCGTTGGCCATTTATGGGGTTCAAAGCAAAGTCGTAATTACCATTTGCATGTAGCCATGAATAGGAAATTTGAAACGCATTACCAGTGGCCCTTTTTCTGAGTTTCAACATTGATATCTTTGGTTATGGAAAAACGTATTTCATAAAAAATATTAAATATTTAAGAACTCATGTCGCAAAATGCTCAATAACCACTAATTTTGAATACTTTGAAATTGTAAAAAGGATTGCCAATGCAATTGAGCACTTAGTTTGATTAAAATTGAAATTTCCCATTAGAAATACCTGGATACGTTCTTGTGCGCATTAAATATATTTTTATGCCATTTATTTTTTATAATGGACATACCAGGTTTAGTAGCCTGATAGAAAATTGAACCGGGAAACTGTTGAAATTGAGAAGCATTAAATTTAGTTTTCTAAAACAGTCTGAACAATTTGAATAAAGAAAACAGAATTGCAAGAGTTTCATAGAAATTGCAAGAAATGTTTAATATCAGCATTTGTATAGCACAACGAAATATTTTTTGCAATGTAAAAACTATTTAACATTTTATAACAATACAATTAGTTTTTTCGAAAGATTTATGTTAAATATTGATAAAAATTATGAATTTTTTAAACGATATAAGCAAATAACAAATTTACTATTAAGCTTTAACAAAGAAGTGCTTAAATCTGAATTTCTGCAAAAGTAAACATGGTAATTTATGCAGTAGGTGAAAATTCAATACATTTTTGTGGTGACCTTGTGTGTTCATCTTTTTTGGGATAGTGAAAGATGTAATAGAAGCGAACTTACGCATCAAGGCAACTTGATCAATTGGTGGTCCACACTATTTGTACTTAAAAGATGATGAAAACAAGCTGCAGGAAATTCCACTGTTTTTGGGAATGCCCAATTTTCTGATACCATATAGAAGCCAACCATTTACTGCAAGCAGTTAAAATATTATTTTACATCAAAATTTATAGTAATATACAGTGTGAAGATTCCGCTTCATAGCAAAGTTTTAAAAGAAAAGCTTCACAATCAACATTATTTGCGTACATGCTTTCTACTATTTAAAACTAGAAATATATTCAGAGATATATTCGGAGTTGTTGGCAATGATTTTAGCTATCAATCAGTATATCTGTTATGAATTCAAGCATATTAGAAAGGCATTAATTTTTTTCTAAGGTGAAAGACTGATTTAAATTACTCTTGACATTGATACCAATTAGTATTTTGATTGAGAGAAGAATTTTATAAATTTATGCATAATCATTTCATATTATATTATATTTTGGATGTTTTGCTTTGTATTTTTTCGGTAGTAATTCAGGTGTAATCTCACAATAATGTATGTAAGTGATCTCTTTTAAGTGTGAATAACTTTCCTAAGTCGACGATTATACATATTCTATTGGAAAAATCGAGTATGGATAGCCTAACCCTAACCCTAACCTATTAGACGACCATGATTTTGATCATCTATTAACTGAGTTTACATAAAGCACATTGCACTTCTTGTATTTATAAAATATGGTTAATTGATATCATTTACTCTTTGGATGAGAGAATTCCCTCTGTAAGAATAGAAGTGTTTGATGAAGCATTCCTACAAAATTCTGAGAAAATTTAAAGTATGGCTAAAAAATTTCCTTGTTCTTTGTTAATGAAGGTAATGCATACCTCCCATTCTCCCTCTGCATCGGCCATTGCCTCTAGCAAAAGTTCGAATATATTGTATCTCAAATTAATAGTTAAAAACTATATGCAGACAATATTGCTGCAAAAATATATCTTTCACTGCTACCCACCGCCACTTATAAGTATTTTTGGAAATTCATTATTTTTCATTCATATTCATAACACATCTTTTATTTTGTTCGTACAACAGATAATTATATAGTTAAAAATTTGATTGTCATATAGCAACTAATGATTTTGTTATGAATAGAATTATAAATGGTTGCAAATGATAACGCTTTAATCAAGTTTACTGTATAAAAGTTCTCAATCAGCATCAAAAAAATCCAAATAATATAGTTGCTGCCATTTGGCAACAAGGTCTAAAATTGCATATGTTGTTGTTTCCCCGAAAAATTTCATATCTTAAATGGAAATGCACTGCTTGCAAAACCTTAATAATGAAAACAGGTAAATTTCCAAATCAAAATTTCCTGCGGTTTAGGGCAAAACTTATATCTTTAATATTATATATATATATATATATATATATATATATAAATATTGAATTTTTCAATTATAGTGCGATTTTACAAATTTCATTGAAATTGTTTCTTTGGCTAAAAATAAATTCTTTATCAGTGCACTTAGATATCAGACATGGCGGCTGTATAGGAATAGTCTTATTTTTCTCATCTTGAATGTTTTTAATTTTCTTTAGTAGCTTTCCATCAGTTACGTTAAATATGCACAAGGAATCATCCTTCTTTGCTGCAACGAGAATATTTTTTGCTAAAAATGCCACTCCATAGTAAACCTCTTCACCATTTCCAAAAGAACGAAGAACAGTTTTTTGATTGAACGAATACAATACAATTTCATCAAAACCACCGAATGCCATATAATCTATATTTTCGCTTACACTCATGTATGAAGGGCATATAGGCAATCTGGATTCCTCATGTTCACCTGTTTCTGCGCAGTATTTATACAGAAAATCATCACTTGTACATCTATGAAGAAACAGGTACTTATTACAGGGACTAGAACAAATAATCTTAATAGATTTGATATCACAAAAGGCGATTGGAAAATCCCTTGAGGCTGTAAGTTCTTTATCGATTTCAATTATTCTATCCGTGGTATCTTCATCAGAATAACATAGCACTAGTAATTTATCATTGGGCAAGAACGCCAAATAATTTATACAGTCTGTAAAATTGCAGTTGTCAATAAAGTACTCTGTATTTACTCCATCACTTGTTGTTTTCATGAGAATTACTTGACCATCATGGTTTCTTAGTGAAAAAATGGAATTGGTTTCCTTGTCATATAGAATGTCCATAAGCTTTCTCTCATTTGGCACTAGGCGCGTAATCAACCTAGGATTCTTCTTCTTACAATAATATTCCAAGTTTGGTTTTTTTTCCATCTTAGTTATCTAAACATTCAAAGCAATTAATAATTTAATAGTAAACTAGATTAATCTTGCAAATAGAGTCTGAATTTGTCAAACTATACATATATATATATATATATATATATATATATATATATATATATATATATATATTTGGGATGTGCCGGAATCCGGTATCCGGTAAAATCAGCAATTTCCTAACCGGATCCGGATTTCCGATATCTGGTAAAATTTAACTTGTTTACAGGATTTTACCGGATATCATATTCTGAGATAAAACATGATTTAAAAATGGAATTTTTGAGGAAAAACCTATATTTTTCAATAATATGGAAGTTGTCATGCAACAAAACAAGTTGCTTTTCTGAAATATCAGGACGTAGTCTATTTAATATTTGTATTTTTTCATTCGCAAGAGGTCGATATTAATTAAGAAATGAGGTTGTTCTTAATCAACCGAAATTAATAAAATTCATATTTTTCTGTTGTTCTATTTTGCAGTCTGCTCAAAATTTGATTATTTTCAAACCAGGGGTGCAGCTAAATAGGAAGTTATAAAGTAATAAATAGTTATATTTTTGTTTTTGAAAAATACAGTAATATTTGTTGCTGAAATGTCATAAAAGCCCTATTTTGGCATAGCTTCATTAAATTAAGAAATTAACTTAAGAATTTATGCTGGATTGTGACTGCTTTAAATCATTCGAAATAATATATATATATATATATATATATATATATATATTAATAATATTAAAGGAACTATATAGATTATTATTTCATAGGTTTTGCAAGGCAGACGTGCTGCAAAACTGTTCCATGCGTACTCAGGTGAAATATATGGGTTTTGAAAATCTAATTGGTCAATTTAAGATTGCCATCATAAAATATCAAAGCTGTTTAATGTTTGACTGAGTTGAAATTCCCCCAGATGTTGTTATTACTCCCACCCTTGATCTTGGAAATGATGGCTGTGAAAAAATAATGTATTAAGTGAAGATTAGAAAATATCGGTTTCACTGCTATAATGGAAGGAAAGGGGATGGACATTTAATTCGAATTGTATGCCAAGTTACGAAAATATCAAGCTAAATCGGCTGCATTTGAGAGATGTTTCTCTATGTTAAGAAAACACTTAGACTGTCACAGAAATTTTGCGACACAATAATGTATGTTCTGTTAATATAGTTTGTGAAGCAATTGCTTTAAAAATTACGTAACAGCTTTTGTATTTATTTTATAACTTGTTCTCAGTAATAGAAAATGTTTTATCTTGCTTAAATGGATCATTTTGAAAAATGAATGGTAATACTTTAGGGCATATTTAATTAAATTCGGTCATATTTTATAATAAAAATAAGGTCATATTTTTTTATTGTTGAAATCACATTTCTGGTTGCCCTAGTAATAATTCTCATTCCATACGAATTTTGATCTAAAATAAAGGGTTAACCTAATAGTACTGGTATTTGAAAAATAAAATCATAATTAAATTTGAATGTTCTATAGCTACTCTCTCAGAATTCTTCAATAGCTGAAGAAAGAGCGACATTTTATACAAATAAATGTCAATATGAAGTAGAGAAATGTTACTTTAAATGTCTTCAAATGACCAATATTAAAAATTAAAATAATTTGAATGAATATCATTACTAGAATATATAAATTTGCATTGTATATTTCAAAGTGAAATTGTGAATAAATTCACGATTTTTGGATCAAATTATGAATTTCATTTGCAACTCATTAAAACTAAGTACAAAAGAAAACGTATTGCAAGGAACATTTCGTAGGGTTGAATATTATGTCGAAATAATGTTGCATAGATAAAAACTGCTTAATCATATTTCCACAAGGAATTTTTCAAAATCGTGTCAACAAAGAAATTTAAACGCTTATAATTCACGAACTAATGAAGATATTTCAAATCTAAAAACATCACAAGATAAAAAATTGCCCAGTTTTTTGCCTGACCCTGTCCCTACGACGCGACAACTTAATTTCTGGCTTTGCGGATAGCGTACCTGGATGGGACTCACAAACATTGTCTTCAAAAAACAAAATATTTCATCGTAGTTTTTGTTCCTATGGGCATTAGACGGGCTCATCAGCTGAACACTACGTACGGAAATAATTGAATATTTTTACAATAATCGGACTTCTCATTGAAACAAAAGTTCATATTTGCTTGTAATTCAGGCACAAACACACATATCTTCATCTTTGCATGAGCGGTATCCTTCCCCATAGATGCGTCCATGTTTTTTAACCGGCTTTGATAAAATTGGTTCGTAAAAGTAACTCTGGTGGTAAACGTTTACAATTGCTATTATTTAGTGGACAAAAATAGTGAGTATAAAAAAATTATTTTTTGCAGTTTTAACTACATAACTTGGAAAATTTTGTTTTAATTTCTAGTATTATGATAGGAGTCAATGTGTGCATCATTAGATAGATTCAAGAAATTTATGACATGAGGTATTCACATAGGCACACTAGTTGCATATTTTTAATCAGGGCCGGGTCGAGTCGGTTAGCTATTTTCTTAGCTGTCAGGGCTTCAGCGCACAAATTATTTAGGTAGATGAAGATACCTTTTTTAATAGGTTGTTTTTCGTGTTATTAATAACTCGAAAATAACCTATTAAGAAAGGTATAGTTATACCTTCATCTACCTAATTAGAATGCTATCTTGAAAACAAATTCGATTGCATGCATTTTCAATTCTATGAATTAAGATAACTCAAATAGTGATTATTAATAACTTATGATAAATTCATCAGGAAATTGAAAAGACTACCATTTTTAGTGAACATGCTTGACGTTAGTTTATTGGTTATTATTTTTGCGGATTTTATCAGATTTCATTACTCTTTGATGCTAAGCTGGGTTGGTTTGGGTTAGAATTATTGAATCGAAATATCTTAGACCAAAGTTAAAAGTTCTCTAAATAAAGAGCGAATTTCACTTTCTATTGAGATTGACGAAGTAGAATATAAATTAGTCATGATTTGATTTATGCATAATTTACATTATAAGGTTAGTCCACATTGCATCAAATGATGCTTCATGTCAAAAACGCGTGCACTCAAAATAATTTTTGCTTTTATTTGCTAATATTTCAATTCCTTTATGCCAGAGGCGTCGTTAGCCCAAAGAATTGGGGGGGCAGAAAAAATATTATGGCAATGGGAACCGTAAGGGCTATGCCTAAATCGTCTCAGAAAGTACCTCCTCGCGGTGGTTCCTGGATAACGCTAACACTAAGAGCGGGCGCGTCGGATTGCGGATGCCCAGACACACATTAGACGTTAAACCTAGGGGATAAAAAGGTGTCACCATGTGTACTTTGTACATGTGAGGGCAGTGACGGTCGAGAAGTTTGTCTGCCAGTTTTTCGGGTAGACAGACGGCGGTACAATGGAGACACTGTCATCAAAACTGCTACTGGCACCACCGGGTGCGTCTCATGGGGCAGTCATGCATGGTGGTAAATCTCTGTCTCTGGCCTATGAGATAGGCCCTAGGCCAGCGTTTGCTGTGCCTCCCTGTGGAGCCATCTTTGCTGTGTCACAGGTAGCTATGATCCAACATCATTACCATCTATTAATGAGTTAAGAGGAGGCCTCTAAATTGGCTAGAATGCTATGCATTTTAGTAAATACTGCTTCAGAATTATTCGCACGGATCTATATAGTAACCAGCAGGAGCTCTCTAAAGTTGCCACCGTTTGTAGGCTTGGTTGGCCAAAGCGGGAGAGACGCAACCCTCTCAACTGAAGTTCGGCCTTCGGCGTCACTGTGTTGATCAGGCTCAACACAGAGCAGCACTCTGCGTGTCAGGGGTCGCCAGAGGATTCGTAAGATCAAACCGGTCAGGCACACTTCTAGTGGCATGGTCCCACCCGGATCTTTGGCTTCACCCACTGAGTTAGTCTGTTGACTTATTCAGTTACCCCACTAATAATTATGGCAATGTTCTAGTAAGCTATCTTACTATTTTCTCTGGGGAATGCGGCCTGGTTTCAATCTGGCGGCTGCCCCTATTTCTATTTCCCCAGCAACTACACCACTGCTATATGCTAAGCTCTGTTAAATACTAAATGCTATTCATTAAACTTAATGTCTATGGCAAGACATTAATATATAATAATAATAATAATTGGCAAGGCATAAGGGAGCGAAAGGACTGCTAAATGTAGAGGAAATTGTAGAAGCAGAAGCACTAGGGCTGAAGGAATATGTAGAAGCACAACCTAGAGGGTCCATACTGGAGGTCACTAAGGAATTAAGGAAGATAAGAAGTGACAGTGAAGGAAAGAAGGTATACCAGAGTAGGATGGAATTATAGAAACAAACAAGGTATAGGCAGAAGGCAATGCATGAGAATACTGGAGGAACAAAGAAAAGTGTGACAGAGAAGAAAGCAACAAGTGGTTAAAGAAAGCAGGACTAAAAAGAGAAACAGAAGCACTGATAATGGCAGCATAGGAGCAAGCAATAAGAACATATAGACAGAAGAAATTAAGGGAGTGATAAGTGTAGGCTATGTAAGAAAGAGTATGAGACAGTAGATCATCTGATAGCAGGATGTGAGAAGTTGGCGCAGAATGAGTATAAGCTCAGGCATGACAAAGTAGGACGAATGGCATACTGGAGCTTAAGCAGGCAGCATGGGTTAGATGCAGGAGACAAGGTGTATGAGCACAAGAAGCAGGGAGCCATAGAGAATGAGAAGGTTAAGACACTGTGGAACTACACATCCAGACAAGCAAGGTGATAGAAGCAAGGAGACCAGACATAGTAGTTGTAGACAAATAGAAAAGATTAGGAACAGTGATAGACATAGCTGTACCAAAGGACAGGAAAGAGAAGATAGACAAGTATAGAGAGTTGGCAGAGGAAAAAGAAAGGCTGTGGAAGTTGAAGAAGGTTGAAGTAGTCCCGGTAGTTGTAGGAGCATTTGGAGCAGTGAGTAAGAAGTATAAACGATACTTGGAGGAATTGGGAGTACCAAAGTGGGGACAGTCACAGGAGATAACGTAGGAGCAGATGGAAGAGTAGCCGAAGTTGGAGAAGGGCTCATGAAAGATCAAAGACATCAAAGATTTCTTGAAGCTCGGTGGTGGTGAATAGAAATCAATGGCTGTTGAAGGGTTGAGAGTCAAGATGTAATTAGCAGCAATACAAGCACGATTGAAAAACGAGTGAATGGTGCGATGTTTCTTGAGACGACGAATGGAGAAAGTGACAACATCATCAGAGCGAATGGAGCGATAATTAGAAAACTTAATGAAATCAAAAGGAACCAAATCCAATTTGCGAGTGAGCAAGCGATTGAACAGGGGAGATCACATGCATGGAAGTAGAGTGACAGCAGGAGAGTGGGGAATTTGCATGGCAAGGGAGAGATCCATTACAAGGCACGCTTCCATAGAGTGAAACAAGGAACGAGAAGGCCACCAACAGGGAGAAGCGTAGAGAAGAATGGTGTGAGGAATGGACTTGAACAAAGAGATTTTCACAACAGAATCAGGAGATACAGAAAAGGAAATACCACATGTCTTGGTTGGGCTAAAATCAAGATGGTTAATGGAAGACCAAGTGGCCAAAAGCTCAAGTCCAAAGGTGATATTTTAGACAAAAGAACTACCAAAGTTGAAAATCGCAGTGTCATCAACGTACAGAAGACATGATGAGTTGAGGACAGATTGAGCGAGGTCGGTGATAGCAACGAGGAAGAATAGAACAGTAAACACAGAACCTTGAGGAGCACCACTTGAGACAAGAGCAGGAGAAAAAATAGGCGAGTTGATTTTGACACACTGACGATGATTGGAGAGGTAAGACTGGAAGAGTTCGATGAAATCATCATCAAAGCCAAATAAACTTAATTTGTCAAGAAGAATAGCCGATCAAAAGCTTTAGAAATATCAAGAAAGATAATGCAGCCAGGATCATTACGATTAGAGGGGAAATAGCAGTTTTCAATCAAAGTAAGCAAGTTAGTGAAGGTTACCATACTGCAAAGAGAAGATGAGGTGACGAAATTTAGGGACCCCGTAACGAAAGACAAGGTGCTCAAAGATGATCTTAATCAGGAAACCCTACCATGATGTTGCATTTTGGGCCGGTAGCCGGTTTCAACTCTCACGAGTTAGTGCATCATCTAGTTTATTTACATTTGCCAAAGTATAATTTTCAATTTATGCTAAAAGTTAATACTAATCTCATATAACCGCTAAGTTTTTTACAAAAAGACATACCAACTTGCACGATAAGAAACTCTATAACATTTTCAAAATTAGTTCAGAAATTTACAATTCATATACAGAAATTTGCATTTGAAATTCAGAACTCGAAAATAATTCTTTACCTTTAAACTTCTGAATATCAATTATAAATTTCTGGATATGAATTGCAAATTTTTGAATTATATGTGAAAATGGTTTAGATTTCATTTGAACATTCTGATAAAACAGGGTGTATAGAAATAGAGGCGAAAAGTTTATGCCAAATATTACTAATAATATGAACTAAAATTAATCCTTAAAAATTATTTTCATTTCGCAGGAAATATAATTCGTAATTCGTACCTTAACTGTAGAGTTAATGTAATAATGCGATGTTGCTTAAATATTTTTTCATCAAAATCAATTTCAAGGACATTTGAGTACAGCGATGTTTAAATATATTTTGTTACATGATCAATCTATTTAACTCAAACTACATAGACAGTATTTTATAGGAAAATGGTCATAGCATAATAGAATGCTTGTACATTTCAAGTTAATATTGAAAAAAAGATGCATTGTGCAACAACTTGAATTAATCGCGTTTTGCGTAATAATATGTAATCAAAATAACATCGCAAACCGAGACACAATATTAGTATGGAAATCATTAATTATTCTTTTTGGAATCTGGAATTATAAAAATTAAATAACAGTTTTTCTCTACCACAAAGCTCAAGGTCTAGCTCATTTTTTACGTATTTATTGTCACGTCCTCGTCATCACTTGCATATAGCAATGCAATCGTTTTGCTCTACAAGCAGAGTGGAATATCAATAATTTCTAGGCACTGATAGGTTGCACAGCTCTCTAGATTTCTTTTAAACAGAGATCTCAAAAATTTTAGATTCTTTTGTATTTAGCCTCACTGTAGATTAAATCTTACTTTGTCATTGTACTGTAAAAATCTATCAGCATGCGTTTACATTAATATTAGGGTATTCGTAGTCACATAAAGTACGGTTGTAAATGGGTCAAAATATGTTGACCCGACACAACCCAAAATTCAACTGATTAGTGTTGACCTAATATCCGACCCAACGTCTATTGAGTTTGTAATGCGCCTAGCTCAATTTACAAAATAATATGACCCAATCCATTTAGACCCCTATTGCAAAGTCATCATCTCATCGACAATTTCCAATACTTCTTGCAGTAAAGAAATTTGGATGACAAATAAAGCTTGGTTGAAGAATTGCAATTTTTTCATCAGTTTATCAACTGACATACTGACTTCAATCTTGCTGTTAAAATCATCAAATAAATACCAATAATTGTTAGTGAAAGATCTATTAACATTTCATTATCATTTTGGGAGATTTATATTTGAGTTGGAAAGCAAAATCAAAATTCAACATACATGGAAATTGTTTTCTGCAGTGTAATCAAGAATAACATCCTTTACTCATGTATCAAATAGTCTCACAAATGTTGTAAATCTTAAAGCTGTTTTATAAATGTATTAATATAGGGTAAATTCGGATTTATATGTACAGAATTAAGTCTATTGGAATGAATTAATAAGTTGAATAGTAATTGGTTCATGCAAACTACCTTAGTAACCAAACCATTTTTATATTGCAAAGCATTACTATAGTACATATAGAGAGGCAATCACAATTTTAGTTCGTTTCACAACACCACAACACAGTATGTAGGCTAAAAATACTTCAACACATTAATTGATACCACATTAGACTAGCCTCCACCACAACTGACGTTAACATTGATAAGCATACTATTCACTTCATCGTGAATTCTTTATGCAATGTTCATGGATTTGCAATGGAGGTAAATTTCTAATATCTAATAATAGAATAACTTACCAACTGATATTCGAATAATTTAGCGTTGTATGGGAAATCTTTGTAAATAGAATGCACTAATGTGACGAAATATTGCGACGTTGTAGTTGTTTGAATGTTCCATTCTTGTGAAATCCAACAGAGAACATTTGAGTGATACTGAAGTAGCAGTGATCACACCAATTACTATTAATTGAAAATTGTGTGATGGGATTTTGAACTTCATCTTATAAAAATGTTAGATGAATTAAGAAAATATAAAGCAAACTAACACATGAAAAAAGAAAAATAAAATATAAACAAATAATTAACTACAAATTAATGTGTACAATGTATACTAATATGATCAATGTTTGTGTGAATTTTTGTGTAGATGCTCATTGTGGGATGCATGAATTGTATTGCCGTCCCCTAATGTACATTGTTTTATTAGAAGAAACTGTTTCAATTTTTTTCTAAATTTTTTATATTTTTTTTCTATTCGCGTTTCATAATATAAATTATTCCATAATTTAATTGATATGTGATGGAAGCCATTAGAATTGTTATCTAATCACAGAAATTTTTGCAATCGCTCATTTAATTTAATATAGGCAATAATGAAAAGGAGAGATGTTTGTAGAGACTTGAATTTAAAAGATAGATAGCATATGCAGATGAATTTGGTAGAACGGAGATTATAAATTATATTTATTATGATATACTGATGCTTCGTCATGCTTTCGAGCAAAGTTTAGAGTTTTTATACACCAATTAAATGTCTTTGATAGAAGCATATGATATTTCGAATTTAGGTTAGTTAAAAGAAAAGAACAGTATTGAAAATGAGACAAACAGAAAGCATGTATCAGTTGCTTATGATAATTGCGTATGTGATAAAGATATCTAATTCCTTCAGTCATTTTTTGAATCTTATTCAGTAGAAATTTTTTAAATTTTAATTCATTATCTATCTCCACTCCTAAATAGCTGACTGACTCACTTTGCTTTATTGGCTTACTATTTATCTTTAGTTCTATATCACTTATTAGATTACTTTGTGTCTTCGATGAAAAAATTATAACTTGAGTTTTGTCAACATTTTGTTTTAGATGATTATTTGTAAAATGTATGTTTAATATTTCTACACCTGTTTGGAGGTTTTTTGTAGCATCAAAAGCATTTTTTGATGTACTTATTGGGCATGTGTCGTCGGCATATTTGTAAATGTCGCTGTTTTTAACATGCTTTATTATATCATTTACAAAAATTGCAAATAAAATAGGGCCAAGTACATTGCCTTGGAGTACCCCACGGTCAGTCGTAATATAACTTGATTTTTTTCTGTTTAATATTACGCGTTGCTGTCTAATTTTTAAGAAGTTCATGATTAAATTAATTGAGTTAGCACCAAAATTATAATTTATAAGCTTGTCTTGCAAATATCAAAATTCATTGAATTGAATGCCTTACTTAAATCTAATAATGCTACACTACTGCAGTTATTATGAGATATATTAGACTTTATTTGTTGAGTAATAGATAGAATTGCGTCTTGGGTGCTATGGCCATTGCGAAATCCAAATTGTTTATGTGATAGAATGTTTTCAGATTTTAGGAATGCGTTTATTTGAACACAAAAACAGTTTATCAAATACTTTACTAAAAAGATGTGTAATACAAATGGGTCTATAATATTTTGCGCTTAGGTTGTCACCTTTTTTATATATAGGAGTTATATCTGAATTTTTAGTAAGTCTGGAAATTCACATTCAATAATACATGATGAAATGCGATTAACAATTGTTCTCCAAAAATAGGAAAAAAACGTTTCATAATAAAAAATGGGAGGGTATAAGAAGCCGTTGATTTGTTGGTATCAAGTTTCTTAACAATGTTTTCTAATTCATTGATTGTAGCAAGTCTAAAGGAAAATTGTTTTGATTGTTTGAGATTATCAGAATTTTGTTTTTTCTTATAAGGTGGAAAATCGAAATTTCCAAGTTCTTTGAATGTTGAGTTTAAATGATTTAGTATTTGGGTTTTGTCTGTTACAGCCGTATTATTAATGTTTAATTCATTTATTTCGGATGAAAGACCTTTAGATTTTCCAATAAATTTCTATTTATCTTTAGTTCTATATCACTTATTAGATTACTTTGTGTCTTCGATGAAAAAATTATAACTTGAGTTTTGTCAACATTTTGTTTTAGATGATTATTTGTAAAATGTATGTTTAATATTTCTACACCTGTTTGGAGGTTTTTTGTAGCATCAAAAGCATTTTTTGATGTACTTATTGGGCATGTGTCGTCGGCATATTTGTAAATGTCGCTGTTTTTAACATGCTTTATTATATCATTTACAAAAATTGCAAATAAAATAGGGCCAAGTACATTGCCTTGGAGTACCCCACGGTCAGTCGTAATATAACTTGATTTTTTTCTGTTTAATATTACGCGTTGCTGTCTAATTTTTAAGAAGTTCATGATTAAATTAATTGAGTTAGCACCAAAATTATAATTTATAAATCCAATAATGCTACACAACTAAAGTTATTATGAGATATGTTAGACTTTATTTGTTGAGTAATAGATAGAATTGCGGCTTGGGGGCTATGGCAATTGCGAAATCCAAATTGTTTATGTGATAGAATGTTTTCAGATTTTAGGAATGCGTTTATTTGAACACAAAAACAGTTTATCAAATACTTTACTAAAAAGATGTGTAATACAAATGGGTCTATAATATTTTGCGCTTAGGTTGTCACCTTTTTTATATATAGGAGTTATATCTGAATTTTTAGTAAGTCTGGAAATTCACATTCAATAATACATGATGAAATGCGATTAACAATTGTTCTCCAAAAATAGGAAAAAAACGTTTCATAATAAAAAATGGGAGATATAAGAAGCAGTTGATTTGTTGGTATCAAGATTTTTAACAATGTTTTCTAATTCATTGATTGTAGCAAGTCTAAAGGAAAATTGTTTTGATTGTTTGGGATTATCAGAATTTTGTTTTTTCTTATAAGGTGGAAAATCGAAATTTCCAAGTTCTTTGAATGTTGAATTTAAATGATTTAGTATTTGGGTTTTGTCTGTTACAGCCATATTATTGATTTTTAATTCATTTATTTCGGATGAAAGACCTTTAGATTTTCCAATAAATTTATGGATGTATCGCCATTTCTCTCGAGTAGAATTTAATTGATTAAAGATTTTTTCCGAACTTTAGTTAAATTTTTTGTTCTTAATTGCTTAATTATTTTCTTTGATCTTTCGTAATTGGTCCGATTAGTCTTTGTCAGCTCAAATAATTCTCGCTTAATTTGATACTATTCAACGACTTGATTATCGTCGGTGTTTGAAAAAGGAAATTTAATTGCTTTGATCTTAAACCTTCGCTTCTTAATTGGTGCAACACTTTTTAATGACTTGTAGATTCCTTTTGCATTGTAATTAATCATTTTAGGTCCAGAATTTAACGTGTAAATATAGTTAAATGGGGTGTTTCATAGGGCCTTTTCCATATTTTCATCAGAGTAAGATAAATAGTCCCTTGCATATATGAATTTAAATTGCTTGTTTTTAATAGTTTTGTTACTAATATATGTACACAGTGCATGATCACTAAATGATTCAAACATTAAGGATTTGAAGGAATCATCAGAATTAGTAAGAAAGTAATCAATTAAATTGTTCATTCGAGTTGGACAAACTGTATATTACAACGAAGATTACAAGTAGCAGACATTTCATTTATAGAATTTCATTCAGATGAAATAAAGTAATTAATATTAAAGTCACCAAATATATTTAGAGAGTTATAATTATTACATACTTCAGATATTTCTTTGACTTTATAATTTAGATATTCAACTTTTTAATTTTTATTTGATTACATATATATACGTTTATCAATTTTTTTTTGGAAACAGTTCTCAATTAATTATATTTCTATCCACAGCAATTCAAATATTTAATGATACATTTCAAATTCAGATTTACGGACTCGTTTTAAAGATTTTGTTTCAATTATCATAAGTCTGCCACCTCTACCTATTCGATTCTAAGAAAAACCCTAAAAAATGTGTCTGTCTGGATTAAACAAGTTAGGTTCGATTTCAGGCTTAAGCCAAGTTTCTGTAATTAGGAAAATTGCATTTTTTCCAATTTTTGTAATCAACTTTTAGAAATCATTTCTGTTTGAATTAAGGCTTCTAGCGTTAATGTAATTAGAGTAATTTTTCAATTCGTGTTTAATTTCCCCAGAAAGGATTAGCTTTAAAAGAAGAAAATACCTAATAAAGTGTTCATAAATCAAAATACTGAATTTGGTGGCACACGTGTAGTAATTGAGATGTAAGTGCTTTCTGTGTTGTGCTTGCAAGTGGACATGTATATAGTATATACATGTAAGTACATTTCGGAAAACAAAATATATAACTAGATAATACATAAAAAAATTACAATTTTGATTGAATTAGTAATTCTAGAGAGGAAGAGATGGGGTCGGAAGAAGACATCGACAGAAGAGGAGCTTATGACTTTGGAGTAAGAAACGTGAGGAGTACGGAAGGTTGAAGCAGTGATTGGGCGAGGACTTAAGTGATGCTTTAAGATCTGAGTTATTTGTTTGATTCCATTGCCAGAAAGATGAATCTCATCGTGGGATAGGAGACTAAAATTGATGGTTCTTCGCGATCACATGAATTTTTTGAAGACAGTGATGACATTGAACTTGTTTGAAGAGACGCGTGATACGACTTTGTTAAATTAATCAATGACGTGATTTTATTGTAAGAGTCAATATTTTGGCGAGAAATAAGACGAATCTGTTCAACTAGATGATTGATATTTGATTTGAATGTTCGATCATCAGCAGTGGAGTGTATTGCATCGATTAGACCAGTGTTAAGAATGACAGAATTGACGTGAATTTTTGGATATTGCGAGATCTTTTCAGCAAGACGTCTAGAATTGTGACCAGGATAAGAATGGATGGACGTGGTTTGGTTAGGTAGAAGATTATGTGAGCACATTTCAAGGGATGCTGCTTCCAATGATTAATGAGGTTGTACACGGTTTGATCAATTTTACTTGACTTCGTGGCTTGTCAGATTTTCTTTTCAGGAGACTGGGGTGGATTTTGGAAGGAAATGTAGCGATGTGCTGAGGGAGAATCGAATGTTTGTGTTGAACAGGATGCATTGATTGAGCAAGCAGATTTGGAAGGAGAAGATTGTGTTGCAGCATTGGAGACAGATTTGAGTGAGCTTATGAAAAGAAGTAGAAGAGCTTCAGCCGCGTTTTCTTTGTCGAGGAGAGAGAGCATTTGGTGCAGCAGCCTTTTCTTTTTAGCTTTGGTTAGAGAAGATGCCGCATAAAGTGTCGCTGCACCAGCAAATAGCCTTTCGCGTATCGCTTCTGCGAGCGAGAGATAAACCCGACCGTCCACGGCCGGAGGAAAGATAATGACAATAATAATAATAATAATAATAATAATCCTTATGAATATGTATCTGAAAATAACATTCAGAAGATACAATTTTGATAGAAACGGATGTTTCAGATAACTGTTTGGAAAAAAATCTACAATAACTATACAATATGTGCATGTTCTTTAGATATAAAATGTATGGTTTCTCTAAAATTATGATATGCAACTTGATTTATCGAGAAATTCCTTTTATAATTTACAATTAACAAATACAACAAAAATTCGAGCACACCAAAGTAATACTTCTGCAAAATTTATTGTGAACTTATATTTTCAAAATTCTAATTCCTTAAGACTAAAGCTGTAACAAAGCTAGGGAAAACCAATATTTTCTTGTTTGCATAAGTATTTCAAGAGACGAATTTGGTGTAATTTGGATTGGAATATTATACAAATATATATGTATATTTCTTAAAATTACAAAATTTGGATTATATTCAAAACTTGATTGTAATAAATAATTTAAGGGCATGTCTTGCCAAAACATCAGATAAATTCATATATTTATGTACACGCAGTTCTGCATGGGTACTGTATTGATATCGTCTATTATAACGCTAGATTTTATCTTACTAAAAATAGTAATTTTAGAAGACATGGGTACGTATATACTAAAAATGGCGTATATGTACTTTATACAAACTATTTTAAAGGTGAAAACATCACCACGTATAAACCACTTCCTGTTTGTTTGACTGTTTAAATGTGCTGCACAAATGTTGGATGCTAGTATTTTTTTATCTTATTCAAATTGTAAACATTGATTTCAATCTGTTCAAGATCAGGGTTCAAAAATTACTGGAAACTACTAAAAAATTTATATCACTGATAAAAATGCATTTGCTTCCTTGATAGTAAATTATACTCAAGTATTTTACGGTATTAGACTCAGTGTTTATGCAAATAGCTTGCACATATAAATATTTGCTTATGATAAATTTTTTAAGTACACACAGATTACTTGACACAAAAATAGAAAGTACATCTTAGCTCAAATTACTTGTCAATCTGTTGATCAAGAAACCACATATTAATATCTATTTCTTAATATAAGTATGCCGTGTGCAAAGGTAAAATTTATTCAACCAAGCCAGAATGATCCATGAATTGGCTAGTATTTTTCAGACTTGATAAGTTTGAATTTGAACTTGTCCTATATTAAGTGATTAATTCCAAATTGAAAATAAGTTGTCGTTCAGAACGTTTTTACAAATATCAATTGAATTTATTTCTACATTCCATGTTGGCACATCTCATACGTTATCAGTTCAAAAATAAAATTTTCAAAAAGTGAAAGCTCATTGTTCTTGAAGCTTATATACATACATATATATATATATATATATATATATATATCGATATATTATTGTCCCTAATTGCATACTATCAATTAGTATAGTATTTCTGTTTGGGTCATGAGATAAGCTTAAAAATTTTGCATATACTGGAAAATATTTTTCATTTGCATTAAATATATTTTTAATAACTACTGCCTCATTGAAGTCCATGTAGAATGTATTATTTTGTAAATTTTTTTATAATATCTTTAACCTGAAAATATGCGTATGAATTGTTTAGTTATTATTGTCTTCAGTTTACTGGTAGACTTTGCGTTTATCGTTACTATTGCTCTTATCACAATGACATTTACATTTGTTGTTTAGCAAGTTTCAGCAGACTACTAGATGCATCAGTTCTCAGTAAAAAATTTCAAAACTCCAACGGCTTGCGACTATTGCACTAAAATGGTATGTACATTTGAAATCTTCATGAGACTAAATTTGCCCTATTCTATTGATTGTGCATTTATAAGATTGCTTTTCAATTATTTGCTTAACTTGATATAAAATAGGCATTTGAGAATTAAATATGAACATCTTTGTTCAACTTTTGCTTCAAAGGTAGGTCTCAGTAACTTATGTATTTAAGATTTAATGTAGTGCTGAATATGTTGATTACCCGAATTCTGCTGCCAATATATAAAGAACGGGTTGCCATATCAAGTATTTCGAATATTTTCACTAGACTATCAAATTGCCATAGAACATAACATTAAATCGAAGTTTTGTGTCTAGGATATTATAACATGATTGACTCAATATTGACTAAGTAGCTGGCCTTGAAAAATCTCTTAGTGACTTAATCAGGGAGAAATATTTCCTAGTTGTGAAAATATCATAAACGCCTTCAGAATTTCCTTAAAATAATCAAGGAAATGTTCAGTTTTAAAAACATGGATTTTATGGGATTGTTTTTATGATTAGTAGTGTATTTTTTGAATTATTACTCAAGGAATGTTAGCAAAAACTGTTTGTTGAACCATCTGTTTTTTTACTATAAACTAATGAGAAAAAACTTAAATGGTTTATTCTTAGTCTACATCAATTAACATGTTAAGTTACTTTTCTCTTTCTGATAAGTTGTATTTTTCTAGACTATAGTGCTAGGATTGAAAATTTTCAGTAAAAACAAAAACTCATTTTTCTAAACACTTTGTGGAATTCTTTAAATATTATTTTCTCTGAATTGTTGAAATGAAAAAAGTAGTGTATATTGCGCCTTTCAAAGCCAATCAGTAAAATAAAATCATTAAAATTTATCGATGGATACCTCTATTAGAAAAAATATAAACAAATTGGAAATTTTGTTATATTATTAAAGTGTAATTTTTTAAAACTATTTTTTAGCATTTTTCAGAAATTTTAGCAAATTACTTCCCCATTGTTTTTAATTTCAAAATATTCATGTTAAATTATTCGAATTAAGTGGTAAGTTTGGAAAATGGATCACTTTGAATGTTTTCCCACGACTTTGTCTGAAAAGCTGATCAAGATTAATCCTTTGACGCAAAAATATTTTTGTCTCTTATAGGATGGACGCTTATTTACCAATTTTGTTCCTTACCTCATTGGGATAGAATAGAACTGAGGTTTAGCCTCCCAATGTAATTTAGGATGATAATAGTCAGTCCAACAATAGAATATTAAAAAATATATTGCAAAATATCTCGAACACTGAATAAAAATAATACATGTTTCAGCATTACAATTTTTTATAGTTTAAGGTAGTAAGACCCTATATGCGATAAGTATTAATGAGGAAACATTTTTTTTAATTTTGTATTTCTAACAAAACATGATTCTTCAAATTTGTTATTTCAATGAACAATTATACAGAACCCATACTGGAAACTCTGGATATTCAGAATATTTTTACTCATCTTACAATGCATCAAGTGGCAGAAGTATTGAAAATCGCAAAAAAAATGTGGTACACTAATGGATTCCCATCCTGGATATTCTCTGAATTATATTTCTACTCCATTATACTATATTTGGAATTGATGTATCCCAAATGCATGTAAAGAACAAAACATTGTTTATTCCTAAATTTGAGGTACCTCTTGCTCTTGATAGGGGTTATTGAGTGATATTGCAATAACTAATATCATGAATCGCCGTTTTCAAGTTGCAGCACATGATTTTTTAAAGAGACTAGTAAAACCTTCTTTTTGACCACTACAATTCGCTCATCGTTGTAATAGGTCCGCCCTAGATAGGAGATGCACTTATATATCTTCCGAGTTATCTTGTGAAGTGACATAGCATAATATTTCTCTTCTTATATTGGACTTTTCAAATACATTTAATAATGTTAAACACAACTTTCCTATTTGAGGCCTTAAAAATGTAATCTTTCTCCCAATTTAATACACTGGGTAAAGTCATTTCTTAGTCAAAGAAGATAAAGGACTGTTTTTAATTCAAATAATTCATTGTGGAATACTATTAACAAAGGTATATCAGAAGGCACTGTTACTGGACCTCTATATTGGAATGTCAAGTCTAGCTTACTAAGCTCAATTCATGATGCTGCTAATTGCTATCATATGCGGCTGATACCAAGATTGTTGTACCTTCTTTCGTAGAATTATATATTTATCAAAACACGTTGACAATTTACTTGCAGCTTTACAAAAGCGACTATTCATACTTCACAACCTCAACAAATTTCAACTATTCTGATTGTAATATTTAAGAAGTGTTTGAACATCTTTTTTTCTAAAATAAAGCACGATTTGGTAGTTTACAGTTCTGATTATAAAGCACTTAAAAAATTAAAAATTTCTGGACAAATCATTTAAAAACAAAGCTGTGCCAAGAAGTACTGCATAACTATATTACAGGAGGAAGATGCAATATATTTTGGATTTTTTGAATGTTTTATCTCAACCCTATTCATAATATCTTTCCAGATTTATTACCCAATCTCGTATCCTAAAATGTTTTCCCATATAGACGAATGTTTGGATGCTATTAATATTCTTAAAATGATTGCTTGCATGTTAATTTTCTATTTTATTTTGTTGAATTTCTGACAAAAAATAAATGCACTATATTTCATTTCTTCTAACAGCTTCATACTGGTATCCCTCTCAGCTCGGGGAACTCACCAGTTCCCAGGTAGTCTGAGAGCTTTCCTCAGGACTAGCTATTTCTAACAATGCTGCTTTCTTGCTACTGTTCCTCCCCACTTTGGTACTCCCAACTTCTCCAAGTATCCCTTATGCTTCTTACTCACTGCTCCTAGTGCTCCTACAACTACAGGGACTACTTCAACTTTCTTTAACTTCCACAGCCTTTCTATTTCCTCTGTCAACTCCCTGTACTTGTCTAACTTCTCTTTCTCCTTGCTTTCTATATTCCTGTCCTTTGATACTGCTATATCTATCACTGTTCCCAATCTTTTCTTTGTCTACCACTACTATGTCTGGCCTCCGTGCTTCTATTACCTTGCTTGTCTGGATGTTGAAGTCCCACAGTATCTTAACCATATCATTCTCTATGACTCCATGTGGCTTGTGCTCATACCACTTGCCTCCTGCTTCTAACCTATGCTGCCTGCTCAAGCTCCAATGTACCATTCTTCCCACCTTATCATGCCAGAGCTTATACTCATTCTACGCCAACCTCTCACATCCTGCTATCAGATGATCTACTGTCTCCGCCTCTTTCCTACACAGTCTACACTTATCACTTCTACTCTTCTGTCTATATGCTTCTTCACCCAGTTTGTTCTTATTGCTTGCTGCCATTATCAGTGCTTCTGTTTCTCTTTTTAGTTCTGCTTTCTTTAACCACTTGTTGCTTTCTTCTCTGTCACATTTTTCTATGTTCCTCCAGTATTCTCCATGCATTGTCTTCTGCTTATACCTTGTTTGTCTCTCTAATTCCATC
>CABFPE010000045.1:1304960-1315210 GCA_900660155.1 Hofstenia miamia
GTGCTTCTGTTTCTCTTTTTAGTTCTGCTTTCTTTAACCACTTGTTGCTTTCTTCTCTGTCACATTTTTCTATGTTCCTCCAGTATTCTCCATGCATTGTCTTCTGCTTATACCTTGTTTGTCTCTCTAATTCCATCCTACTCTGGTATGCTGTCTTTCTTTCACTCTCAGTTCTTATCTTCCTTTGTGACCTCCAGTATTGACCCTCTAGGTTGTGCTTCTACGTATTCCTTTAGCCATAGTGCTTCTGCTTCTACAGTTTCCTCCACACTTAGCCCTATCTACATCTCCATTTAAGTTGAATGCTCTCTCTGCTGCTAGTATCTTCCTTGACTCCCTGTCTATTTCCCTCAGTTCATTCTTGTTCCACTTAACTATTCCTGCAGAATATCTCAACAATGGTATTGCCAATGTATTAATTGCCTTTATACTATTCTGACCATTTAATGCTGACTTCTGTAATACTTTCCTTGTTCTCCTCTTGTATTCTTTTCTTAACCTCATCTTCATTTCCTCATGATTTGTTCTATCTTTCTCTATCACACCTAATTACTTGTACCCCTCTTTGACTTCCTCAATCTTATCCCCACTGCTCGTCCTCAAACCATCTCCATCTACACACTTGCCTCTGGTCATTGTTACTGTCGCACACTTTCCTTATCCAAATTCCAACCCAGAATCTCTGCTTACCTTCTCCAATGTCTCCACTTGCTTCTGCAACATCTTCCTTGAACTAGCATAAATCTCCAGGTCGTCCATGTACCATAGGTGACTCACTGCTCTACCATTCATCTCCATCTTATACCCTATGCCTGTCTCTAACTTTTCTGTGATAGGTATTAAGCTAACTACAAACAGTAGTGGTGCTAAGCTGTCTCCCTGGAATATACCCCGTCTAACTCTCAACCTATGCTCATCTATCTCAGTCTGCCCTTTTCCCAACTCCCTTTCTAGAAACTCAACCCATTTCCGTGAAACTCCTGTAACTATCTATGCCATTGCAAATTTGTCTTCCTTCTTCTACAATTCTCCACTACTGCCTTTTTGTATTAACAACTGATTTCTACATCCTCTCGTCTTTGTCCTACATCCCTTCTGCTCCTTTGGTATCAACCTGTTCTATTCTAATTAACATGCCAGCCTACTTGAAATCACAGAAGTGAGCAATTTCCACGTTGTTAGCAGACATGTTATTGGCCTGAAGTTGCTTGATTCACTACCTTTCTTTGGGTCCTTCTGTATCAGAAATGTCCTTCCCACTACCATCCACTCTGGACACCTACTCACCACGCACTCCTCCAATGCTTCTGCTAGTCTTTCATGAACACTTGTGAACTTCTTCAACCAATACCCATGTACCTCATCTCTTCCCGGGGCCTTCCAATTCTTCATCTTCTTTAGAGCCTTCTTCAGCTTTGCAGTTGTGATTACTTCTTCTTCTTCTTGTCTGAACTCCTTCTGCATCTGCTCACTCTCTATCTCTTGTCCCTCACTTCCCCATATATTCTCCCAGAACCTTACTGCATCCTCGCTTGCTCTAGCTGTAGCCTTTTCTCCTGCATCTAGTTCTTTGTAGAATCGTCCTTCTTGGGCCTCAAACTTCATGTTGTTTTTTGCTTGCTTTGCTCTTGCCCTACATTTTCTTAGTTTCTCAGCTTCTGCAACTAATCTCTGCTTTAGCTCTTTTGCAGTTTCCATAGTCTTCCCTTTACCTACCTTGCACCTGTCCAGCACTGCCTTACTTGTTCTGATCTTCCCTATTTGCTGCCTAATCTTTGCCACTTTATTCTCAATTCTTCTCTCCCATGCTGGCTTTCTGTCTACATTATCTTCTTGTCGCCTTTTCTTCTTAATGTCCATGCCTACATTCTTCAGCACTTCCCATGCGCCTGCATACACTAAGCTATTTACTTCTGTAACACTCCTTACAACTATCCTCTCCAACACTTTATTGACCTTTGCTGTCTCTAATGCTAGCTTGTTTTCTTACTCCTCTTGGAACTGGCAACCTAATTCCCTCACCTATTTCTTCCTTCCTCTTTTCCTTGATTGCTACTTCAGTTTCTGGGTCCACTGGTTCTGCTGCTTCCACCACTTCTATCCAAACTTCTATCACTTCATCTTCCCTTTGCTTAGCCTGTTCAACTCTCTTTTTCCCTTACTCTCATCCAACTGTAAATTTCGCACTCTTGCAGGCCTCTGCTCTGTAACTTCTAATCCAGTTCCTGCCTTACTCCATTCTTCCAAAATTCTCTTCCTGTAACCCCTCTCATCTGGCCTGCATCTTTTGTAACACTCCAATGCTGTCCTGTTCTGCTCATCTGTCCACTTATTATGGAATGTAAAATACAATACAATGCAAAAACTATTTATCAAATTATGAACAAAATAAACTCAATATTTTATATGAAGCAAATTCTTAGATTGCATATAGTACAATTACACGATATAAATGAGTACAAAAATTATTAGTTGCATATACAAATCAATAACTTGTTGTTTATATAGGCCTATATCCTTTAATTGCCTTTTAACTTTTGAAGTTGTATAAAAGAGATCAATGTTTGTATATAAATGAATGTAGTTTGCTAATTTAATAATATGGCTAAAGAAGAAATTGTCTGTTTTACTTTTCTTGTTAATTTTGCTCTTGAAAAGTGATTTATTTTCCAGCTGTAATCCTTGCTTCGGAATATATAGGTAGATGTAGTCAAAGATAGTGAGATCAATATTATTAGTAAGCATACCTTTAAATTGCATAAGATCAATGAGTTCAAATTGCATTGAAAGTGGCAATAAATTCAGTACACTTAATCTCTTTTTATAATCCTTTATAATCCATAATATTCAAATCCATTTCAAACAACGTTTTCAAAGTTTCATTTATAAAAATATCGCCTCTGCTGGGAATCCTCTAGAAATGTTAGCATAATTTTAGCAAAGACTTTTTGCTTTTCAAGGTTATATAAAATTGGCCATATCATTTCTTTATCAATCTAGAGACTCAGCTCTTACATGAATGCTGAATAGACAATTTTTTTGAAATTGTATTGCTCTTCTAATGTTGAACGTTGACCCAAGCTTTAGTCTTCATTAACGCATTCACTGCCATCTTGAACACGCTTAACCCAATCAAAAGCAGAGGCAGTGTTATATTTTGGTCACCCTAATATATATTGCTCAATATATTGGGTTACACCCCAATACCCAATACAGCTATTGCAATATTGACATCTTCCGCCAAATATTGAGAAAAAAATTAGCAGAAAACCCTTTCAATTACATTGATTTCAGTAAAAGTAACGTAATCCAGCAACTCCGCATTGTTCATTGGGTCAGTCTATGCAGCATCAGAATTGAACGCCATTTTCATAGGGATGCTTAAAAACCAAACAAACGTAAAACACTTCAGAACTGCCGGATGCCATTTTTGCATCTGAAAGAATTGTAATTGCGTGATTGGCCAAAGGCATCACACTAATTAAATTGCAGGGTTTACTTTGCTAAAATTTGCACCTAATATATTGGCCTGCTAATCAAAGGTATTGGGTGCATCTCCCAATTTCGACCCATACCCAGTATGACCTAATACTCAATATCCAAACCTGGTTGACGCACGTAAGCTACTTTCCATTAATGGTACCTCCAAATGAGTTCCTTCATAATTTCATATGAAGTGCATGACAATTCATTACTCTATTACTACACTTAATTTTTTCTCCAAAAAAAAACAAATGGAATGCGAATGAAACATGTTATTGTATTGATTGGTTTACAGAATGAAAGTATTGCTTGGCGTGACTGGTAGTGAGTTTTTCTTGTGTTGCTCCACCGATGATGTGGATGTGCAAGGGATCCTAAAACAAAGCACACCTTAATATACAGTACTGTGCATTAATAAATTTCTCTATGCATTTCAAATAGTTGAATGGATTTGAATCACTTCAATATTCAAGGCATGTTAACATTAGATGTATTTATTTTAGCTATGGGGATTAATAAGGCAAGGCGTAAAATGCGAGAAATGTGGATATATCTCCCATCAACGTTGTCAAGACAAAATACCATCAGACTGCAAAACCTAGTCTGCAGAATTTGTATATAATCAATTCGGTGTCTTAAATTAAATTGTATTTGAATTAAAAATATATTATTTTAGTTAAAATTACAATTTTGTAGATAAATGAAGTCATATCATTATATATATATATATATATGTATGTTGTAACCTTACTTAGCAAGTTTGAGAAGGCTTTTATAAAAAAATGTCAACACCTTACTGTACATCTGGATGATAGAGCTGGGCGCCAATAGACAAATTTTAGGTCAGTCAGCCGCCTAAAAATTTAGACAGCTGAGTGGATTGATACTAAAACTATTTGAAGACAAATAAAATGTGTAATAAAAGGGAAACCTCTCCCAACAAATGCTTTCTTTAACGTGGCAAAGAACTTACTGTGCGCAGTTTCCTTTAATCGCTCAGCTGCCTAGATGTTACTATGCATGCCTGCCACACCCGCCTCCATAGAAAGAGTTTGGAGCTCTGATGGTTTAGTCATCACACGTTGGAGGCCAGCTCGGTGTTTCTAATTTTAAGCACCTTCATATTCATGAAAACTATGGCTTTGTGAATAACACAATATAGAAAT
Source organism: Hofstenia miamia (assembly GCA_900660155.1). Taxonomy (NCBI): domain Eukaryota; kingdom Metazoa; phylum Xenacoelomorpha; order Acoela; family Hofsteniidae; genus Hofstenia; species Hofstenia miamia. The sequence goes on from CABFPE010000045.1 coordinate 1,309,610, forward strand.
TATGTTTTTATTACCTGCTTTATTACGTTTTATTATGTTTTTATTAGGTTAAATGGGTTTTATTTTTTTATTATTAAATTTTATTATTATTAGTTTGGGTTGTGTCTTATTAATCAGCTTGCCTGTAAGCACATGATGAAACTTTTTTTCAAATGGATAGTTTCACAATAGTGCTTGCATCACATACGGTATTTACAGAGCTATAGACACTATAGTTTCTATATGGAATATTATACAGTCTAATCCAGTTCTATTGATCTCGCTCAGCCGACTGCGCCGCCACTGACGACCTTGTTGGGTCAACTGACGGCGGCGCCAACTTCTGCTGAATGGAACTGTCTAAGATATTTGGTTAATGCAGAAGAATTACAGTTAATACCTATACAAGACAAATTGAAATGCATGTCTAAAACAGTTCCACTATTGTTGTTTGAATTGTGCACAACTTGGAGCTTTCTGGAGTGCAAAAAATGTTTATCTTGCTCACACAAAGGATGTATTGTGCATTCTACATACAATTTATCAATTATCAATAAATTTCATTAAACAGAGATCAAATTGGTAATTGATTCTACGGTGGGGTTGGTTAAAAGTCATTATTAATTTAAATTTGTTCAGTGGCATACGCAAAGGTGGACATGATGGAATTCTCCCCCTCCTCCCCGTCAGGATTTCCAAAGTGACTTTGATTGACTACTAAATCAAAAAATTTCGATAAAAAAAATTTGTAGTCCAAGGTCATAAAATGCAATTTTTAAGGTAACATTTCTCAACATTTTCAAAATTTTCCCGGGACTTTGCCCCGAATTTGGTTATGACTAAGATGTCCCACCCGTCAAATCCTGATGACGCCCTTGCACTTGTTCTGCTTCTTTGCGGGTTAATGTTCTCTGTATCCATAGTGTAGTATGTAAAATCTCAGCTAAAATTTTTGTAAACAGAGTTTCATGAAATTTATTTGCTAACTAGGAGTTGTAGATTTTGTTTGATATTTTCTAGTTTTATGTATGTTGTATATAAATCAAGGTACGATTCATGAAAGGATGAATCCCTAAATAAATGTTGTGATTTTGTTATTTAATATAATACGATTTCATTCATGTATTTGGCACCTGTGATTTTGTTTTTTAGTCAATGACTTACAACTAACTGCTAACAGATTCTAAATGAAATTTATTTGTGGTACCCCCATTGCTTATGTACCCAGTTGCTTATGAAATTGCATATCCATATACTGGAAATTGACGCAAAATCTCAATATTAAGAAAGAGGAAATTCACTCTCTCAATTTGCCATCTGATGGCACTTCTTTTATGGAATTTTTGCTCTGAATTTTTTGAAATGTTTTAACATTGAAAAACTGTTTTCAATAATTCATGCCATTTTATACCGAAATTGTACTCAGATAAAGAAATGATTTATTCTTGGCTTCTATTTACATTAGTATCTACATATTTTCATAAAGCATGTTAAAACTCTTTTGGTGATGCGATTGATTTCCCGATGTATGTAATAACTTCCCTAAAATGTTCCGTTGTTTATAGATCTTTGATGCTATTATGCCCGATTCCCACCAGGCTGATTTTGGAGGGAATTCCTTAAATTCTTTAGGTAGCTATTGAAATGTAAGCCCTTGAAAATCATATAATGGCATTTACACTTTGTTTGGTTTATCAGAATATCCCTAGTAAAATTTTTTGGAAAATTGGCTATGACGTACCCCACGTAATATTATAAGCTTTTACCGGAGATGGTAAATTCAATCTCAATGTCAGTTCTTTTTGCTCATTATGTGATCAGCAAGAAACTATCCATCATATTATATTTAAGTACGTGCGTTATAGTGATGAATGAAAGGCCTTCATTACGACATTGAAACATAAACATGACCGCCTATATCTTTTCAATAATATAGGTGCAATGGTAGTTAATAACTATCTTAATCTCCTGGCCAAATTTTGACAAACTCGCAGACCGTTAATATTTGATTACAATTTGTGTTGATGGCTTAATTTCCTGAAGCAACTGGTTTCCGGATATCCTCCATTTATTTAATTTATAAATTTTCTTTTGAAATATACAAATTATTATTAGTGCCAAATGTTGTATTTTATTTGCAAATGGTTTCTAAAGATTTGGCAAATTTTCCAAATAATTTGCAAATTTCAAAGAATTTGCCAAATATTTGGCAAACTTTCCCAAAGATGTGGCACATATTTGCAAAACTTTCCGAATTTTGAACTAAGTACATTTTTAAGTATTTATTAAATATATTAAATTTTTACACTCATACACTTATTCAAAGTATTTAACTTTCATCAGCTTTAGTTATTTATAACAGCAGTTTTTCAAACTGCTTATACAGTATACATCAGAGTTTACAGTTGATGCGGAAACACAAAACAGACTAGTCATGGTCAAATCTAAGGCAATCAACTACTAACAAATTGCAATAATGAACTGAGATGTCAGTAAACATCATTACAAACAAATGCAACATTTAGTATTATACTAAATAAGCTTGTTTATATTGCTTAACAATATGCTGAAAATTTTGGCAATTATGAATTATAATTTAAATATTTATAATTTTGTTAGGTTTAAAAATTATTATAAGCATAAAATAGTAAAAGAACACTAGTGATACTACTATTGTTAATTGAAATCTTGCATAAATTATTCTTAGATATATAAATATTTTAATTGTTTATAATATTTGCCATTTACAAAAATTATGCATTTTTATCCTAATATTTGACAAATATTTGGCAAATTTTTCAAGCTTGTTTACTAGGGTATGTTAAAATGACTTTGTTCAATACAGTTTTACTGTCCATTATTTTGTAGCACTGAGTGTGATAAAGATATTTTTTACAAACCTAAAAAACGTTCCAAAAGAAGTTGTGTTCAGGCTTGACGTTGTATGGGTTTTTTCACATAGGACAACACAAAAACTTTTACGTAGCACAGCATGCACCCATTACAAGAAATTTAAACAATGCCATGTGACGTCAGCAAATAACTAGTGAAAGTGCGGCGTAGATTATGCACTATGCTTAACTGTAAGTGAAAGGTTTTTTACAAATTTATATATCCTAAAATTAATATATTATCTAGCTCATCATCAAGTGTTTAAACGCTATTAGTTTACTATACAATGCAAAAAAAAATTGTTCTTAGCTATAGTTGTTCACGTGTCAAAATTTTGCAAAAAATTTTATCCCATATGTCAATTTATAAAGGGAAAAATGAAGTAGATGCAATTGAATATAATTTCATGAAAATGCCAACACGTGAATGTTCAAATACATCATCAATTCTAATTGATTAATGCTAATACTATAAAATAATGTTAAGATTGTATCTATATCATTTGAATTTCGCATGTCAATTTTGCATTTAATGAATTTAAGAGGTAAGTTAAGTCGTGCAAACAAGGGAAATACCTTAAATTATATAATATTGAAGAGGATCAAGACACATTTTTTCCGGCAATTTGCATAATAGATGCTCGGCTAAATTTATCCGTAAATTTAATCTATAGTTGATATTTAAATGCTGGAGGCCCAAAAACGCATTTAAGAAAAAACAATATCAATTTCAAGTACATTTTATTAACACGTAATTGAATACAAAAATTTGCTACAATTTCTTGTAATGACACAAACACAGCAGAGAATAATAAATTTATGCATAAGATATCCATTAAAAAGGAGGCTTAAGGATACCAAATGCTAAGCCATTCTCCTCACACTACATATCATAAGCAACAAAATATACCTTGTCAATTGGAATCCTACAACTATAGGACCAAAGAACCAAACATGGTACCGGACCAATTTGAATTTACATTGGTATTTAATTTCTATCATATTTTAAATTTTACAAAAGCCGGTATGAGAGTGGGAACGAAAATCTGTGGTTATGCTTGTTTCTATTTTCAATGTAATTACAGTAACCAAAGTTAGTCATTAGGCATTTGATCACAATAAGCTGTTGCATAAATTGTGTTTTGTACATAACCAACAGCTAGCCTGGATGTTGGACACAGCTTCTCATGAAACAGTGAAGTCATGGATGCCTTCCAATAAATATGAGAATTATTAAGCACATACATCATGTCTATGTTAGAGGAATACATTGCACAGAATGAGAAAATAGGCGCTAACTGCATTCACACGTTGGGGATATTTCAAAAAATCGCCTGCTAAGTTAAACTTCAGTAGGTTTAGGCCAAGTTGATGGGAATCACATTCGCACAGTGATTGTTTTTCACTGAAAACCTTTTGTAAGTGTAGGAGCTCTACAATATCACCCATATATCAAGTGTTTGTCGAATATTGCTAAAAAATTACAATAATACATGCTCAATTAAAATACAAGAGTTAGAAACCAAAAATATTAAAAACATGTGAAATATTGCAAATTAGTACAAATGATGAAAGCAAAAACAATAAATTCGAGGGCTCAAAGGTAACCCATGTTTCTATGTGTAGATGTATTTTACGGTCTAAACTAAAGCCCCAGCTTTACATGTATTTTGAGATTAAAATCAATGCAAAGTTTCAGCTTACTAGGGCTAACAATTCAGCTAAGATATTTCCACCATCACTTCATTTCAGATTGTTGACTATAACTCCATGAAAATACATGAATTCAACAAGTTAAATTGATATTAATTGGCTTAGACAAGTATTATTTAACGCCATGTTACTCAAGATAGCAAAAAGCATAAAATTGCTTAAAAACACGTCAATTATTGATTGAAATAGGAAACTTAATAAATTCACCCAAGCACTGCCACACAAATTCTGAAAACCCAATGAACGTACCTGTATAATAAAAAACCATGAAATCAAAGCATCCAATTCATAGCTGAACATAAAACATGGCTAGATTGACCAAGCTTTCGCTTCAATTTATCCTCATCAACCAGAATAACCATGAATTTGACATATACTTTAATGTAATATGAAAGAAATGGTTTTCTAATACAAAGCATTGTCAACCGTAATGTAAAATGAATTGCTGTCAATTTTCAATAGATATGATTCATTAAATAGAACAAAGAATTTTAAAAATACAATATTTCATTATTTGCTGAATATTTTTCCTGAATTTCTTAGCTTTTACCAAATTTACTTCTCCGATCAATGGCTGATATCCAAATAGGTTTTTGTTGTTTTAGCAAATTATTAGTGTGTTACTGGGTATATTGATCAGATTTACAACCGCATTTCATTGTAATTTTTAAATTTCTATCCCTTATTTGATGGTTCAAATATATCCTATCTAGCATTGTAATTGATTTAATAATTGAAAGATTTATGTGTTTAGTAATAGCATATATTTTGTTTTCACAATGAATGATGAATGATCAACACAATAGAAAGCTCTGCTATGTATTATAAAGTGTTGAAGTCTCTAATGTACATAAGCATTAATTAAAACATAATTAATTTTTGATTTTCACTCATCTGCATGAAGGTGGTGTTATTATATACACTATTAAATGTTATAACAAATATGGTTTATAGACATTGTATCATCTAAGAGACATTAGCATTAATTGAAAGCATAAACAATTTTTGAATCCCATTT
>CABFPE010000045.1:1318305-1342830 GCA_900660155.1 Hofstenia miamia
AGCGCCAAACGGGAGGAAAATCCCTACACCTATCCATAACCTAACTGCAATACAACAATCGAGCGCGATACCCATTAACTACTCCTTCACTGCTAGCACTACGATTGTTGCACACAGAAAACCGTTGCGCTGCGCATAACGTATTAAATAATCAAACCGCAATAAAAAAAGAAAATATAACGAGGTTAATGTTCATCATATTCACAGCTCGTGGTTTTCTATTTATACAAAATTTACTAAAACATATTTACCGATTAAATGCTGCTAAACAAGTACCAGTCGCCTTATTTCAATTTTGGTTTTCCCACTGTTTAAATTTCTGCGTACCGCGTGGCTTTGCAGAACTGTGTGCAGGCGTCTCGTCCACACGTAATTTTGTCAAACCATTTTGGCGACTACTACTTGCCGAAATTAAACTATCAAAATTAATAAATGCATTTTCCAAGAATAAACAAATCATCGATAGAGTTTTGAGTGTTCTTTCTTGGATGATGCTACAATATATATATATATATATATAGTATATATATAGGCATAAGTTCTAGAAAATTTCAATGCATAGGACATGTCATTAAATAATTTCTAAATTCCATTAGCTGTATAAGTTTTGTGGAAAAAGAGAATTTCAAATTCTAAATATAAAAACACCTTACCCAGTAATAAAGAAACAAATTTTGCAATTAAACTCTAAACAATGACTGACTGGTGCATTAAAAACACATTGTTCTCGTTAAAACAATTGAATTTTCAATATTTCTATGTGCTAATGAGCTTTGTTGAAATTATGCAAATATTCCAGAAATTGAAGTTAGCTAAAAATTGATATTTTTTTTAAAAATATACGTGTATGCAAGGAGAAAAATAAATCTGACAAGGATTATGTATTTACACCTTCTAAAATAAAATTACACACACACACACACAATACTTGGCTTACAACTGAAATATTTTGGAGATTCATTATGACATTGAGGAAATTTAAGTCCAATTAACATTTTGAATTTTGTTCCACACATTACAAATTGTAAATGATACACCAATTTGGAGTTCATAAATCAGAATATATTATAGGCAAGGTTCTTCAGAAACTATTTAATTCACTAACTATTACAGGACATGACAATTTCTCCTCTGTCTTTACCAAAGATTGCACGTCCTTTGCTGTCTTCTCTTGCCTTTGGTAAATGCCCATATGATCGGGCTTTAGACAACCTCATAGCTTTTTGAACTTGTTTTGTACATGTGGATTTTCGCACCATTTTTGATAGCCAAAGAGTGAATAAAGTTCAAATTAACACAGATTTATTACTGAGTTTCAATGTCTAAACCAATCAAAATAATTTACTGTCACTGATATATTAAAGTGTGAAAGTACAAAAGATGAGAGTGTTTGTGGCTTTTAATTATCATTTGAACTTGTTGATCGCATATTATGATACATCATAGACTTGATTGGATTCAATGCAGTCCTATTAATAATGAGATATAATGTCAGTATGCATTATTTATTAAGATTTTTACCATATTCTGCAAAATGCAACCATGTAAATTCTAAAATTATTCATAGTTTGATTATGTGATGTTTGGATAACCACATTCTGTAACCTGGCAAACATTATTCATGAGTTAATCATGGGTTATGAGTAATCGATTAGGGTTTGCCACATTTGTTATTTTACTATGCAGGTTTTTTATTTGTTTTTTATTATACATGTATGTTTATTGTTGAATTTTACTGAATATGCATTTAAATTTTGGTTGTTATCCAACTTAGCTGAATCGTTTGCTCTGGTGAGCTGATACTTTGCATTAATTTCAATCTCAAAATACATGTAAGGCTAGAGCTTTGGTTTAGATCTCAAAATATGTCTACACATAGAAACATTGGTATGCCTTTGACTCCCTGAATTTAAGGTTTTTGCTTTTATCACTTGTACTAATTTGTAATATTTCACGTGTTTTTAATATTTTTGGTTTTGGTTGCTAACACTTGTATTTTATTCAAGCATGTATTAATATTTGTATTTTTTAGCAATATTCAATCTAACAATTGACATATGGGTGACATTGTAGAGCTTCTATGCTTGCAAAATATTTGTTTGCAATTTTCTCAAAATTCTTAGCAATCTATCTTTAAAATAGTATGTGCGTATATTTTTTATGTGTCAATAATACACTATTTACAAGCATTTGTATATTTAGAAGGCAAATTTGAAAACTCAAAAATTGAAGGCAATGCATTTTGGTTTTATAATGCATCTACATGCAAATAACAAGGTATGACAATACTTTTGTTTTCATAACCCATCTATATTATAATATTTCACATTTAATAAAGTATGTTTTTAAATTACTGCTTCAAACTAAATTATACATAATGATTTTTACTACAGTGAATATTTTGTTTAATCACATGCATTTTAAATTTAGTATCTTACTGAAGCTATAAATTATACACAATGATTTTCACTTTGTACCATTAGGATGATATTAACTGAATTTGTATTAAATTTTTCAGGTTATAGCAGAGTTTATACCATGGTTAAGCAATTTTATAGACCTTGTTTTCCACCTATAAATTATTATTATTTTTTAATTTTCTCAAAATTCTTGGTGATCTTCTAAATACCATTGTGTAAAACAAAAAAATCATAATAGTGTATAAATGAAAGCATGTATTTGTATAAATCCAACTAATAGCATCCTATTTATAATTTATTTGGAAAATGAAATTGCCTTTATCTTGTAGGTCTGCATTTCATACACCTGCAATGTTTAAGTATGGCAAACATTTTCCCTGTTTTGTATTAGTGAAACACCAAATAAATGCATGGAATATTTTATGGATAAGAAACATTAGCAAAAATGAATTAACTACAAAGATTGCAAATATTAATAATTAGAAACATGTGGAATTTTTTGCAATAAAAAATAGCAATGTATTTGAAAAAATGAAAAATGCAATTGCTTTATCATGTAGGTCTATATTTCATATGCCTGTAATGTTTAAGTATTGCTATATTTTTCCCATTTGTATATTTGATATTAGCAAAAAATGAATTAAATGCATGGCATTTTTACAATCGGATAGCAGCGCATTTGAAAAGTACGATGTTGTTCTTTGCATGTAATGTATAGACCCCTGAAAAACGAAATAAATTACAATGATTGTGGATGCTAATCATTAGAATAGGAATGCATTTGAAAAGCGGAGATCTAACCCTTTGCATGTAGTGTATAGATTTCCTAAAACGACTTAAATTACAGCAATTGTGTTAATCACTAGAAGAAACATATGGAATTTTTTACAATAAAAAAGTGTATTTTAAAAAATGAAGTGTAACCCTTTGCATGTAGTGTATTGATTTACAAAAACAAAATAAATATTAGCTATTGTATAGTTATGTTAATCACTAGAAGTGTATGGAACTTTTCGCAATGAAAAAAATAGCAACGTATTTAAAAACAAAATGTGCCCCCCTTTGCATGTAATGTATAGAAAATAGCAAATTTGTATGCAGACTAGCTAAGCAATAGAAATGCATGGAATTTTTACAGATAGTAAATTATTAGTCTGCAATGTATCATCACAAATGTGATGTAAAACCTAATTAGTCAGCTAATGTATATTAACAGTTGTGTACACAAACAATAGTAAGCATGCAAACAAAAATGACCACATAATCTAGGAAACATTCCATTATTGGTCAATGAATGGGCCATTGTTGGTGCCATTATTGGCCATTGGTGGTAAATAACCGCTGGCCCAACAATGTTTGCCAACCATCATCCATTACTGGGCCAATAATGGGCCATTGGTGAGCCAATAGATAGAAAACAGTAGGTTTTTGATACTATAGCATAACCTTTATATGTAGAGCAACAATCTTATATTGTTAAGCAGTTCAAACATTGCTGTTTAAACCAACACAAGCCCAACAAAGGACAGACGGATACCTTTGGGATCCTGTCACGGATATCCAATACCAATACAACATTTGTTAGAAATTTTAAAGAATGTTTTGTTTATAAATGATAACAATAAGCATAAAAATCTGCCAAATTTAACAAAAATTTTTAATTTTAAAATTAGTTGCAATTTTGAAATAATACTATCTCAAGTCGTGAAAAATCTCTTCTGTTCAAGTGTAGGTTTTTTACATAACTATTAATTTCAAAGTGGCCAAATATTTATGAATAAATTATTTTTAAAATACTTTAAGCAGGTATATCATAATTTTCTACAAATTACAAATTTCAAATATCTTTTCGCATTTCCTTTTATTATATTAAAAGTAACTAGGAATCAAAATAATGAAGTGGCTTTTATTTGCAAGCATCTGCTCATTGATAATTGATTGCTAAGGTTGATACTGATGCCGCTAATGGTCCACCAATGGGACACTGATGCCATCAGTGGTCACAAATATTGCATGTTTCCCACCAACAGTTTAATGATTATGGCCAATGTTATATTATGATTTGTAATTTGCAACTTGTTATAATTCCGATTGAGTTAAGGACAGGGGCATATTTAGGGGGAGGGGCTTGTTCCTGCCCCTCTTTGGACAGGCCAATTTCAACTCATTCTCGTACGATCTGATCGATATATTGATGAACAGTCTTTTTGTTTAACATAAAGTGCAAAAAAGTAGTATTTCATGTATTTTTATTAACTCCGTCTGTCTTTTTGGTTTATTTATCATTTATGCACAGGCGAGCGCGGCATTATGTTAAGAGGGTGAAAAAACTACCTAGGCCTCCCACTTTTAGAAATACTGGTTAAGGATGCAGTTGAAACCAGAGATGGAATTATTTTAAGTTCATGTTTATTTATTGTTAAAATACTTATCTATATTCAGAACGAAAACTAAAGTTCTGATCGGATCGAATTCGGATCATGAAGTGTTGGATCCGGATTGGATCCTAAAATGTTGGATCCGATTCCATCTCTGGTTGAAACTGTGTATAGCATATTATACTTAAAATGGAACACCTTGCTACAAATAATTGAATTCATTATAAAAGCTCATAAAAACAAGAGCTGGCATACTAATTTGTGCTATCAAATAGGAAAGGTTAAGTAAATGCATTTGTTATGAAAATTATATTTGATCAATCATAATTGTAAACTAATAATTTTATATTTTTATATTTGTTCGCTAGATGGCAGATTGATCTAGTAATGCCATTAATGGGCCATTGTCGGGCCATTAATGGCTCTGAGAAAATGATAAATAATACTTTTTGAAAATTGAAATCAAACTTTAATGTAATGTTTATGTTATATACAATAATATAATAATTTCTCTGTAAAATTTTATAATTTTAAGATTTTTAAAACTTTTTGTTTCGATAGTTATGATTGGCAAATGAATGGCAAATGAGTGGCCATTGTTGGCCAGGGGTGCCAGCAGTGAGCCATTGTTGGACCAATAATGGTTGTTTCCTGGGAAATAAGTGAGATGCAATGGCAAGTATATGAATCATTGTAAAATGTGTAAACTAGATTGGCCTTATGTAAATAAGTGAGTCACTATAGCAATTATATGTTTATGAATCATTGTAAAATCAGCTCATAAATGTCGCAAAAAATAAGTCAGTAATTTCATCGTCGCTAGATGGCTTTGCAAACCTATTGTCAATATCCATGAATTAGCCAAGGTCAAAATGTGATTTTGAGAGACAGGGTCTGCATTATTTCCATACTATCTTTCAATTCCAACATCTGCACGCATTAATTTCAAAATTTGGATTTTAATTTGAACAAACACCCAGTTCGTCATTATATGATCTTTTTGCAACATTTATATAAATTTGCTGGTTTAAATGCCATATATTAAACTGACCTCAACTAAGGATTATCTAAAGGAATTGTTACAGCGAAGAAACGCTTTTTAATTATTTGCTGAAAGGGTCCTCAACTTCCACAGCTCAGAATAGTTGCACAATGCTTGCCCAAGATTGTGTCATCCTAAACTAACTGCTATAAGTCATTGCCTAAGGCTTCAATCTTGTCTAGTAGAAGCAGGATTTCAATGAATACTACCTGAAATAAACGTACTTTGTTAGAACCTAAGCAGACAATAGATTAATTGATTTAAAGATTTACTTACTTTTTGCTTTATTCATTGTTTGAATGCTGTTGGTTTACTCAAATTCCATTAAGCTATCATTTAATTATAATTTCATAGTTTAATTGCATTTAAACAGCTTGAATGTCATTAAAATGGTCAACACTGAATACAACATAGTGAATCTACTGTATACCATTACAATACAAAATTAACAATACCAGTTTTATGAACTGCTTGACACATCTTCCTTCAACCTGTTGCCTAATTAAGAGTATTATGAAAACGTAAAAGTTCTTTGGCATGTTTTGGGAAATAGTGAATCATTGAAAAAACAACTTTAATTTATCGTGATTTGATAAGGAACATTTTGCATTACAGTCAATCTCAACTATAGCCCATTCGTTTGAAATTATATCAACTAATGTATTTTTGGTATTGAAATTCAGACAAGGGTGTCTCTGCATTGTATTTAATATAATGAAGTCTCCTTAATGTGTGGAAACATCAAAGTCTGTTCTAAATTGAACTATATCTATATCTGCTTTATGGACGCTCAATTGGGTGGGCTAGAGTAGAGATTTGGGCAAGCCGCCTGATAAATATACGCACAAGTATGGTTTTTCTGCTGTATTTCGGAGGCAATGTCTAAAAATGTAAATTATTCACAATGTGTCAAAATTTATTAAAATGTTATTGCTATATATCTCATAAGTGCATGACGCTGACTACTTTACCCAATTATGTAAGACTAAAATTTTAGCTAATGTTGAATGCCTCTAATGTCTATCTCAATATCGTTTCATATTTCACTGAAAATCCAGATTTACTATTATACATGCATATGTAAATACATTTCCTTATTGTTGCGACAAATTCTGGGCAAAACGGAATGTTCAAAGCTGAAATACGAAGAGTAAACAAAATTGACACTTCAGGCACGTAGCCACTGAAGGGTTTGGTTGAAGAACCCCCGCTCACCGCTGGAAGATTAGGTAACACCTCCTGGACAACAAAACTAAAAGATAATCAGAGTGTAAAAAAATTTGTTAAATCAATAATGTCGTGAAATGTTTTCGAAGGTCCATTTTGTCTGATTTTCAAAAAAATTCGCGGTGCTTTGTCCCGCTTTTGGTTACATACTTGATCAGAACTAGATGATCTCATCCATCAGAAAATCCCACGTACACACATTCTTGGTAAAGTTTCATCTAAAAGAAAGTCGAAATTCCCATCAACTCCTCCTATATTTGTACTGACCCCCTTAGATGATAATAACGCTGGCTACGGGCCTGTGACACTTAAATGACATCAAGAATTATGAAATGCTTTTTGGTAAGGAAAATCGATTTAGGATTGGAAACAATGCAGATAATTTGCAAATAGCTATGGTCACTTTATTGCAACATTTATAACTATTCTTTTAAAAAATATTTATTATTTCAACTAATTAAATATAATTATTACAGACGAGAAAAATATGTACTTAAAAGTGCTAAAATAATATGCAACTACAAAATAAATGCTTTTTGATGCTTTGCTCTGTCTTTTTTTCTGATAGCAGGTCTTTGTAGCTTGAAAACTACTTTGCACGTCACAGCTTACAATAGGGCAGTTTTAAAAAAAGAGGTAAAACCTGCAGCATTCCAGTGAAATATACAACCAGATGGATTTGGCCCTCACCAGTTCATTGCACTTCATGCCATTCTGACATCTTGGGATCAGCTTTTTTACAGACTGCATTCAAACTTGACTTTATCGAATGGCTGAATAAATTTCATTCTTTCAAAATCCGCCATAACTTGTGGAGACAACTTCACCTAAGAAAATTCATAGTGAAATTCATAGTGAATTGACAGGTTGACACGTTGTAAACTATTATGATGTTTTGAGTAATACACCGCCCTCTTGAAATTATTGCATGAGGTTTCAATGATTTGTCTGGAGTTGTGGTTTTGAAAATCAGGTTTCTACGAGGCAACTTTTCATAGTCTTTTTACATAAAAAAGGTCTAAAATATGTATTTAAATATATTTTATGCATTTACATAATTATCTTGTCACTAATAATTAGTAGAGATGTGCGGGACCAGTATCTTAGAGTCGTAATAGGGCCGTAATTTCAAGCCCGATCCGGCCCCGGCCTCTTAACATATAAACAAAGCCCAGCCCGTTGCAATTGGTAAAATTTAGGCCCAGAACGGACTGAGCATGTCATATCCAAAACCATTATACGATTTTTGTAATTAACAAAATTAAGCATATAATTGAAAATACGAAAATGAAAGCATTTTTGCATCAAATGCACTTTTTAACAATAAAGTTAACTTGTGTTGGCATCAAAACCTTAATATCCAAAACCTTTATAAGACTTTTGTAAATAAAAAAATAAGTATATAATTGAAAATACTAAAATGAAAGCATTTTTGCATCAACTGCACTTTTTAACAACAAAGTTAACTCGTGATGGCATCAAACGCGATCGGCTTCACATAAGGATGCGTCCACTGCTGGAAAAGGATTTTAATGGACATTTTAAATTGTTAATAGTGGTATTGCAGTATTAATAATAAATATGTTTTTGTGCACCACACAAAAATGCTACGAACTTATGCAGCATTCCCGTTGGAAACATGCACATAATACACAGTGTAATGTCTAAGTAAATTAAGGTTTACTTTGGGACATCCGAAGTAATACTTTAAAAATATAATGCTATTAGTAAGACAATTTCTGAATAAATTGTAATTATTGTTGCAGTGGATTTATTTCTTGATGTAAAATTAGTCAATTGAATATAATAGTTGATATAGTATTTTAATGTAGGAGAATGTATATTCATTAATAAAATTTTGAACAATTCTAAGCTCGTTATTCAGAAATTTCTTACCCGCTTCATTCTTAATTTTACGGCGCAAGCGCCGTACTGACAAGAACCTTTCAAAACCAAGGCCATTTACAACCCTGCAGTTTCTGGTCCCAGTCTCGTACCTGGTCCCGCAGGGACAGGGACCAGATACCGCGACCAAAAGTGTAACTTCAGGACCAGGTACTGGACGGGACCGGGATTAAATGCTTCGAGACAAGATAACTATATATGCTTAATATCAAGAATTTTGGACACTAATATTTTTAACATTAAGCATTTCATTTGCTTTAAGCAATATTATATATATAAATATATATATATATATATATATATATATATATATTAATTTTGCTATATTATTATATTATATTTTATTTTAATTGTCAATTAAATAATTTCTAGCTCGATCTGTGATATCAAAATTAACTGAAGGGATTGGGACCAAATATAACATCTCATTTCAGGTTAATTCATATAATTTTTTTTAGTTTATTGTTTATTTACTATTAATAAAATTTTATTGTTATTTCATCTTTTCTAAATTTTTAATAAAGCTTTGTATGTAAATTATTATCAGTTAATAACTATATTATTAATACAGCAATAACTCCTTCCTGGTTTGTACGATTAGTATAAACACAAATTTTTAGCTTGACTAAAAATGTGGCATTAAATTACAATAATGTTTTTTGACAGAGATTCAAGTAAAAGTCTTAATTCTAAAAAACGAGCCATTCGTGTCACCGGGTGTAATGTCTCAAAGGATCACCATTTCAAATCTTGCCATGGTAACATGGATCACCGGATCACAATTGCAACCCGATTCCAATTTTGCTGGCTAATTGCAACATCTCTTTAAGATTAGGTGAACAATTAATATTTTTTCTAGTATATACTTCTGCTTAAATAGTGTAATCATAAAAAATTCCTATGAGATGATAAACGTTTTTGTTGTTTTTTCACATCATAATTTCGCTGAAAAGTAACAAGATTGATTAGAAAATCTTCATTCAACCAAAAATGATAGCACATTAAAGAACTCAAATTTGCATTTGGTGGATTGTGCTGTTCTAGCGTTATGCTAACCAAAAATATATGAAGAATTTCTTAGATTCTACCTATTTTACTCTGATAAAAAAATTTAGTGTGAGCATGTGATATTAATAAATAATGGAAAATGTACACTGTCGGTAATTTTTCATCTTGACCTGCATGTCAACAGCATGCCAAACTAAAGTAAAATCCAAGATGATAAGCAAAATATAAAATTTCACATCTTTTCGCAAAAAATTGACAAATGACATCTCTATTTTCTCTGACAATGCTACTCGCCTGTGGCAAACATCTATTATTGTATATAATCAAAATCAACTTTCGGGTATGCTTTCATAAAAATCAAGAGATTTATTATCATGACTTGTATCACAAAGCAGAAGGTCAAAAAGAGACTTAAAATGTAAGTTTAATGGTGTTTTTAAGGTAACGAAAGGAATTGCAAAGCATTCTGAGAGAGAGAAGAAAAATATCCTAAAATGTCACAGAAACCTGAAACAATTAGCCCTCAATCAATCAAAAATGACCTAGAACTTTGCACTGCAAGCAAAGAAGAGTAGTTCAGAGAAATATGTATTTGTAATTTTTTGTAGTATAATTCAATATGTCTTTTATACAAATCTATAATTGTCAATTGCTTACAACAATAAATTATCATTGTTCCGTATTTCGTAATGCAACACTACAGTTTTTCATCAATTAACTTGTTTTTGCAACTGAAATGGAACAATAACCACTTGCAACCTATCAATCACATTTTATATAAAGCTGCTAACCAAATTCTTACAGCACAGTTGTGTATCAAAATTTGTGAAATCTTTGACCTTTACGGTTTGTATAATTTAACCTACAGAATATAAATTTATTCAGTTCGTTTAGAATTTCTCATATGAAGTTAACAGTATTATTAGCAGTATTTCAATGTTTTGAACTGGCATATGGTGTTGTTCATATCATAGGGAAAGAAAGTCTATGTACTTTGGAATCAATTCAAAATACCTTAAAACAAGCAACCCCGTCTGATGTGGTAACATTTGGATGCTCAGAAGAGGTCATATTCATTAGTGAAACAATTATTATTGACAAATCCATTACAATTGATGGAGCAGGAAAAAACATAATTTCTAAACTCGCAATCAACAAGGCCCTGTTTAATGTTAGCCTTTCCTCGATTCCAGCAGTATTTCAAAATATTCACATCAAGAACATGACTATTACCATAGCAACAGAAAATTCAACTGCAATCTTTTTAAGAAATCAAAAAGCTAACTTAAATGTATCAGACGTACACTTCTGTACAATTGATGCTGATTACATTGCGATATTCACCAAATACTGTGGTAATGTAATGATCACAAGATCAGTATTTTCTGACAGTAATATAGTAATCATTTGTGAATATTCCGGAACGTTTTCTTTTGTTAAGAATCATATTGTTTCGCACCTAAAGAGACAGGGCACAGTTTTTGGCAGTCCGGCTCCTTTTATGGATTATACAAATACCAGCATAAATTTTTTGGAAAACAAGATTGAAAATGGTAATGCATCAAATTTCATTAATGCAAATATGATTATTATTAGGGCGATTTTGTAAACCTAAAAAACTCGTGGAATATCACATTTAATATAATCTATCAAAATAAAGACCCTGAACTGTCATAAATGACAAAAATTATATATTATTAAAAAATTCTTATTTATTAGGCATAATGCAAACACATATAGACAGTTCCATAGGGTCGGATGTTACAGTTTTAGCAATATTCTGAAAAGTAAATTACCAATACTTTTCATGTTTATCTTATTCGGATTACATCTATTTTTTTAGAAATCTTAAAGCCTTTCTTCACTCTTTACATTTTCAATGAAATTTTTTCGGCAACTCTAAATAGAACGCCTAAAATTGAAATGTAACACTTGCTGTCGGCCGCTGAGTAAAAGGGACAAACAAAAATGGATATTGTTAGAAGTTCTGCCAAAAACAATTAGGTTCTTTAATTTTGTTACTTTGACGCATTTGTATTGGTAGTTGATCTCAATATTTTTTTTAGCAGCAACTATTTTACCCAGGAAATTTTGATCGCATAATGGGGTACTGTTGGGTCGGACGTTTCAATTAAAACTAAGCAATACTTATAGTACCCATTATCTAGTGAAGAATTATATATTTGAGCATACAACACAGTCTATAACCAAAGTGTACGCGATAAATATGCAAATAAAGTCGATTCTGTATTTAAAATTTTCTCCATATTTTGAATACTTTAAGAAACTTTGCATCTCATACAGTTGAAGGTAACATAATTAGTGGGATTAGCACAAACAAATCCAGTTTCGATCTCTGTTTGAAAATTAATATTGGCTTTGTAAAATTCGTTAAAATTAAAGTCAAAATGTTCATGCTGTTGGCCTAGACATGAAAAATGAAGGCATCTTCTTAAACATTAACACATTTGCTCGTCTTAGGCTGGCAAATATGGATTTGCCCACAGAATTACTATCCTGCTCATGATCCTGTTTGCACAGCGCAGTATACATTTATCTCAATATACATTTCTACATAATCTGCTTGCTACCTTTAGAAAACAGAATGATTTGATAGTGTGATCCATGTACAAATACACTAATCTCAACATGTAAAAAATGAGTGATTTATAAATGCTCGTGCCTTAGCCAGATTTTCCTCAAAAAAATTTCTTGCAACTTTTTTTTGTGGAAAACTATCACCACTGCAGATATCCCCTTTTATCCAAGGATCTCTAATTTAAAGACTTTCTTTTGATAGAAAACGAATTACTTTTTGCCCAGTTGTGTCTACTGAAGTATCTCAGGGCAATTGACATGACAATGTCAATTCTACCAGCAACGATCACCAATGTACACCACACGTGTTACAACTTCGTCCGTTTGGGGTGCATTTGATGAATTTCCAAAATTTCATCTAAATGATCTTCCAGGGAAATTGTATGTCACATCGAAAGAAATTTTTAGTTGGATGAAATGAACAGTCACAATATACATTTAAGCAATTTTTCTTAGCACAACTATAAATTTCGGTAGTTTCTATTTCCTGTATCAATAAATTTGTTTGAAGAAGAAACAATAAAATTGAAGTCGATGCAAATTAAAAATTTCATTTCTACAATCTTATAGCTTTTGAATAGGATATGGGATTTTATATTAGGTTAATTAATATTTTCATACCAATGTCACCTTTTCGTGGAAATATATATATATATATATATATATATATATATAATTTCGTCTAGGAAGTTACGATCCTTTCTCAGAAAATAAAGAAATTAAGCTCGGCCTAAATCCATTATAGTTGTAACATCATTTTTGCAAGTTTTTATAAATATTAGCCTTGGATCCCACAAAATCTATTCGATTTTATGATGTGAAAGCTTCATTAATAGTGCAATGTTAAAACCGTAATTGTTTTGGAAATGCAATTAATTTTTTACAGTAGTGTTATATTTCAACAAGACGATGAGATAAACCTTGATTTATAAGCACTGCATTTACTAAAGGGAAAATCTACATAAGAAGTGAACACCCATGTTACATCTTAAGATAAAGTGAAGTCGAGAGTAATTAATTCAATAATTAGTGAGATTGAAAATCATCCATTTACACTAATACAAAAGATTAGGCCAAATATTGCCCAACTTTTACAAATATCACTATTAATAAAAAATACTTACATGATTGAATAATTCTATTCTGATGGTACCTCTTGTAGTTCTGAATTTGGCATTTTGTTTTTAAACAATTTTGCACCCTCTATTAAATTTGACTTTCTCGATTTTTAGTGTTGTGGTATGAGCATAAGGGAGCAATAGAGAAAGAGAACGTTAAGATAGTCCGGACTTCAACATAGAGGTGGTAGACATAAATGGTACCAAAAATATGAATATAGAAAACAAGTAGAAAGATAAAATAGTCCAGAGATTTGGCAAAAAGAAATGGAATGGAAAGTTTGTGGAGACTGAAGGAAGGTAAAGTAGTTCTAGTAGTAGGTAGAACATTAGGAGCAGTAAGTAGCAAATGTAATGGGTACTTAGAGGTGGTAGGATTACTGTTAGTACTGTTAGGAACAGCTAGAAAGCAATTAAAATTAACACTTTACTGGCCACTGTTTATTTCAATTAACAATTTTTTACGTTGTATTCATTCCAATGAATAAAAATTATTGACATGTAATATACCATTGCGACTATTCATCACAATGAACATATCAACAATCTGTATCTGGGTCACTTAAAATAAGCTGTCCTGTAGCATAACACATTTTTGTGTTATTCTAATTTAGACACATAATGTCAAAGATACCTCTGGTATCATAGTTAAGGTCGTGCTTCTTGTAATTGACTAAATGACAAATTGTTGTGGTTTTATTAACAAAAAATGTGTTACGCTGCAGGACATTTACGTAGAATGACCCATCTAAACTATTTTAAAAATTAGGTATGTTTTTACCACATATATTTTCAAATAATTGGGCAAAATAAGTACTAAATCTTTATTGTTTTCTTGTCAGTAAATGGGTTAATGTAGAAAACAAGTACAAAAATAACATAGACAAGTACATGGAGTTGGCAGAGGAAATTGAGAGGTTTTGGAAGTCAAGGAAGTTTGAAGTATTCCGTGTAATATGAGGGAGCACTAGACACAGTAAGCAAGAAACATAGAGGTACGTGCAGGAGCTAGGATTAATGAAAAAGGTGTGTTGGATAGCATAGAAGACAGCATTATTAGGAAGTGTAAGAGTTCCGAGGAAATCCTTCAGACTTCCATGGAACAGATGAGTCAATTTTCATTAATTTTGAATAGATTAGATATAAAGCTTTAAACTAAACTTTTCTTTAATGACTAGCCAAACTTGTTGGAAATCAATATCTTAGTCATTCATAGCAATCCTTCTAATCTGTTTTGAACCTTCCTTCTGTTTGTGATTTTAATACACAGGTGTAAAGATTATATATTTATGTAGACATAAGACATTCCTTGTCTAGACGTTTATTAAGCTTGACGAAAATCAATTCCAAGTAATCATTGACTAAAAAATAGCAGTCGCCATCAATTACCATCTAATAATGTGTGTCTAGATTTAAACTTTAATATCGATATGAGGTAGTCGTAACTCATTATTTTACCATTGGCTGAGATTTGAGGCATTAAGAATATATTTTCGAAAGAAACATATAAAGTAGTACAAGATTCAAAATGTAATGTTTTACAATGTAAATTGTTAAGTATTAGACTTCTAGACCTAAATTCTGATTTAAAAACTGGTCTGAAAGCAACATCTTTAATATTTAATGAGATTACTTCCAGTTATAGCATTGCAAAGAAGTCATTTATTTAAAAATTCATAGGTTGATAAATATTATATTTTTAGAGCTGTTGGAATTATTTAATTAGTTATGTGCACGTTTTACTAAAGTTTCCCTATTTTTCTATTATAACTTAGACATAGTTAACTCGTTAATTTTAATATAAATAAATTTACATTTTTAAAAAATAGACAGTAATATGCACTTAAAAATCTGCTGTGATTTTGAACGTTTTCAACGATGTCACATTGTAAGGAGTAAAACAAGTATATTTCAACAATTATTTACATCAAAAGTTCATTTTATAATTATATTAGCACTTTTGACATAAAACTACCCAAGTAGTTTCTGCATGTTGCTAAACCTGGCATCCCGCGATTACTTTGTCTGCATTCGAGGCTGTTTTGCTTTCCATTTCCCTGACAGAAAATAAGGGAACTACTTGTAATTGTGTACAGTACTTTTTCATCTCAAACGATAGTTTCTTATGAAATCTAATTGATTAAACTTTCAGTTCCCTTCGATCTTATTGTAAATATGTAATCCCTTTGATGTTCCAAATTTAAACATCAAAGCATTACCCTCTTTACACGGGATGTGGAGGAGCTAAATTCGGCGTAGTAGCCAATACAGCACCCATTTGTTGATCGAAATTGTTTTTTAAAGATTTTATTAATCCGAGTTTACATGTGCTCTGCTTTAGTAAAATACATTTGTTTTGGTGAATTCTAATTGGTTACCTACAATGTAGAATGCCAATCAAAATTGAAAAAGGCTAACAAAATGATTGACAAGTTGTTTATCTATCATAATACGGCCTGTTGTGGGGAGGGAATTCTGCTTCAGCAGAGCAATTAAATCAAGATAATGCGGCTACTAATGCGGAGCATGTATAGACGCCCTTAATACGGCTAGCCGCATCATTAATTTTTTACCGAATGGTCAACCTTGTGTAAACTTGTCAGATTTTCCTTAACCACAATTGCCTTGACTATTCATAAAATGATAATGAAAATGCTTGTTCATATTAATTTGTCTCAACCATGAGACGTACATAGAAATTCAAAATTATCACTGCAACACCAGCTTAATTGGAATTCCTGTACCACATATGTAGTCATTTTTATCTCCATCACATGTTTTATATGCATGTATTCCTAAGTATATAATGTTTTCATTTTATATTTTTTTATGCAAAATCAAGATCAAATAAAATCTTTACAAATGTATTTCATCACATTTCAAAATGCTTAATTAAGACATATCTTTGCAAGATAATACTGAAATGAATGCTACAATTTTCTTTAATTTCAAATTAATATAAATTTGATAAATATGATATTTGCATTAAAGGAGTATGCGGACGCAAAACGAAAGATTTTTTCCATCTTCAATGCGCAAAGACTATAAACTTCTTTGGAAATATAATAAAAAACCTGCAGGGTGGTTCATACACCATTATCCTCGCACTTTCAAGAAGAGTAAATGTTAAGAGAAACTTCATTAGAAATATAAAAGGATTCGACGCAAATTTCTTTATTATAACAAGACGTAGCGCTGGTGAAATTTATGTTGAAAATAATGTTTTAAAAGAAAATGATGGTGCAGCGCTTTTACTTGTGTATCCTTGCGACAATTTTCATTTCATATCAAACGAAGTTTTTGATAATAGATGCAGGTATTCGGATAATGTTGTAACAGCCAGTGGTGTAAAATTTTTTGAATTCAAGAATAACACTTTTGTCAACAATACCTTTTTTTCTGCTGGAGCAGGTGTTATTGACGTTACGCGGATAAAAAGAATGGATTTGACTGGAAATATATTTGTAAAAAATGGATCTCCAAAGGCAGGTGTTCTTTTCGCAGGTTACAAAGTTGAGCAATTTACTAGCGCAGAAGATTTTTTTGGGGGAAACACAAATATTCAGCAATTATTTTCAACGTCTGATTCGAACGTATTAATGAAGTCTTCTGTTTTTGTGTGTAACAATGGCACATTGGGAAGAGGAACTCTAAAAATTGAAAAATCTATTTTTGCAGCGCAATCCACACCATGCAATTCTTCTGTTGTAAGCAATTCAGTATTCATGACGTTTACGAATAGAAGCATTATGGGAAAATGTGTTAATGGTAATGCAATTCGGAATTTCACCAAAGGAATTTCAGATATTTGCTTACACTTCACAAACTACAGGAAGAAATCTGATTTATCATGCATCAGCAGTGTCTTTAAAAAACTTTAATTTTCCATATATTTTTATGCAATTTATACAGGTTGGTACAATATATGTTGTTGATGCACAATTACTTTTTAGTGAATTATCATATATGTATTAATATATAATTGAAATAATAATTTAATGTAAGATATTTTTAAAAATCCATTAATGGAAATGACGATATTGACTACATATTGTATCTCATCCAACTCTCTATGAACATTTGGAGCAGATTTGTTTCCAGAAATTTATTAAGAATTTGATTATGTTCGCCATTTTTGTGATTAATTGGTTGTAAAATTACACATTCATTAATATGTTGCAAGTTATTGGTGTGTGGATAGATTAACATGAGCCATGTGGACACTTTTACCAAGAAGAAATCGTGCGCGTTCGATTTCCTTGTGATCGTCACGTCATTAATTATCTCGGGTGGTTAGAGATGCAATTCTTTCAAATGTGATATATCACTTTTGAAACAATCACTAGTCTAACCGTGGCCTTAATATACCATAAGATAAGGAAGAAGCCATGCCATTAAGATTAGATTAAAACTGTGAAAACAGGAGAAAAGGCATTCACATGATCGAGGTCTAAGGAGAATATTCATTAAAACTTCTTGCTGATTCTGCAGTTGAAACATCTGTTAGCAATGCTATTTTATATACAACTCTAAATTGGGTATTAAGATTATAACTTTTTCGCCTCTTACCAATTTCGCAATTATAAAATAACAAAAATACTTCCAACTCTAACTTGCTCTTCTTCTCAAAATACATGACCATTCTCATTCTCTATAACAGCATGTTTTTGCTTTTATTATCGAACGAATAGCTGTGGTCACTTACTAGAATCTTGCTTCTCAACCTTAAAATTGTTCTTGTTAAATTTATTACGCAGACGAGGATTCGTACAAAAAAGTCAAGTTCATTGCAGAATACAATGAAAATGATTCATTTCCTGTGACTTTTGTAATTTTTATTTTTGCCAATGCTGAAACATATTTCTTTTAGTTCTTATGCAATGTGCATTTGTACGAGATCGAGAGAGCATCACGTAATTGATAACGGTTTTCAACAGTTCCTTTCATTGTTTTGGTATCATTAGCTCCCATCTATATGTAGATGATGAAAAAAAGATTAAAATTTTTGGCAAATGAAAAAAAAGCGAAGCAGCACCTAAGCAGCATTTGCACAAGACAAACCCACAAAATTCAAAAACTTTGTGAAACAGGGAGAAAATTCTGCGGGAAAAATCGGTTTTTAATTCGCGCTTGAACACCACAGTACTTTCATGACATATTTCTAAAATTTCTATAATATACTCTGCAGTCAGCAATTGTTGGAATTTAAAGTTTTTAACATCAGTTTGTGTTGCCATATCATAACAAAATTTTAAAAAATTTCATAATTTTTATAACTTTTCACCATTGGTTTTCAAATAGTACAAAACAAGTATCCATTCATCACAAAGAGTTATCTTGGTTTAAATCTCCCGCTAATAGTATAGCATTTCGCTAATTTCTCTTCTAATATTTACAATTAAATAAATGAACAAAGTGCATATTGTAGAAGATAAATAAGAAACACTGCATTGCAATATTTACCAAGTAAGATAAATGATCTTCCAAAAATGGATCAAAATATGCAGAACGTTCACAATGGCCGTCGAAAATTTAGTTTTGATTTGTGCTTGTTTATTTCATTTTCATCTCTAAAAAGTCTATTTTGTGCAAATAATATTATTACAGCATCAACTTTTTTAATGCATGTATGCGGCAAAACACAAATTTTCTTTGATTAATACTTCATCTACAAAAACCAAATTCTATATTTTAGCCATCATATATGTTGATAATTTAAATGAATTTTAAACATAATATGAACATTGGCTTTTCAATTAATTCAAGGAATAATTATAGAGCAAATTTTAGTATTACTGTGTTGGATTTAAATTCTAATAGCTGCAAGAAAATGTTTTAGCCCTGGGCCATGACCCTATCATATTTACTATATACATTAATGATATTTCAAAAAATGTCATTTAGAGATTATATATATATATATATATGTATATATATATATATATATATATATGGAGTACTCTCCCTGTAAAATCTTGTTATTAAGCATAGCATTAGCAATTAGTTTGTAAATGCCTTTGTTTCTAAAGCAAATTTAAGTACAATCATACTCTAAGCAAAGGAAACGCTTACAATTAACAACAGGGAAGTAACTTTTTGAATTTGCTATTCTAAATCAAATTTCCTTGTTTCACTATTTAATCACTGATGAAGGAATTTCACTTTAATATACTTTTAGTTAAACTTATGCAAATAGTTTTTCTGCACTTAGCAACCAGACAATAAGAACGAAATTATAATTCCTATTTATAGCATCAACTAATATTGCAAACGAATTAAGTATTTTATGGAATGCATGCGCTTTAATTGGCTGGAAATCCCGCATATAGCCAAGCTAAATTCATTAGCCATTATCTTCGTTGCGCCATCTAACGTACAAATTTCTAGATTCTTTTATTAAACAATTAGAACTCCAACATGCAATGTCACTGCTAATGTACCATAGAAGCCTGTTGTTGACATAAACGTAATGTACGTTGAAAAAATAAATGTTAACAATACTTGGTATTGTAGTCTTAAATATTTACACTCACCTTGAAAATGTATAGAAAATGAAGCATAATTGTGTTAATGGAAGAATGAATATGAAGCAATGAGAATAGCAAACGTTAGAACAAACTTAGATTTAAGTTTTCCCGTTTTTATGCTTTCCACTTTCGAAATAACATTGCTAAGAATCTAATACCCATCCCAAATAGATTCAAATTAATAAGTGTTATAAACATTGAGGCTGTAAAGTGAATGTTTTAAATTATATTTTACAAAAATTATTTTAAAAAACAGCTAAAAATTTACTTGACATCAAAGGCTTTGCTAATTCATCGTTGCGAGAACGTTTGGAGGATTCAACATACAGTAGATATTAAACTGTTATTTCAAACTTACTAAACATTTTTAGCATACTCTGTATTTTTAAATTATTATAATAGGATTGGCATGCAATTCGCATTTGAATGTTGCTGAACATCTCTGGGTAAAATTTAAGGAAGTCTTCATGGAATAGTTTATCAATCCAGACATTTTGCATTGCTATTGAAATATCACATATTGAGATGTTCTTGATTCTTTCCTTCTTATAACTGAAGACAAAGCAATATGCCATGAACACAATAAGTTTTGCGGGATTTACCCAACATTTGATAATCTAATAGTTGGCGTTTATACGTAGAAATGCAGGGAAATTTGGGAATAGGTTGGGAATTTATGTTAAATTTATTACAAATTATCCACTGAGATATGCTTTGGTCTTCAAAGTCAAGACCATTCGAACATCTACGATCAAACCCTACAGGTTGTTCAGTTCTGAGATACAATATGACCATTAATTACTGTTTTAGATTTTTATTTTTGACAAGTCATCCCCACATATTAATTTTTGGGATTAATTCCTTTAATGATATTTAAACAGGGCCCTATTCAGAAATCACTACACCCTCACAGTTCAGCCTGAATTATGTAACTTGTAGCTTCAAACGTTCGGCATTTGCGCAGTCGACCCTAAGGAAACACGGTGTTTCGACCTGATAGGGTTTACAAATAGACGTAGGGGGGCTATGTCAAATTTATACAACGAAATTTCCATTTCTTCTCTTTTTTCACACTCGTTCCATACACAATATTACTGTTTAGCTCCAAAGACATTTGTATCAATTAAAATTGAAACACATCAAATATTAAAAATTACTTTTCTTCCAGGCCGGGGCTAAGCGGGGTCAACCAAATGGGCTGATTTGCAAATGGGAAGATCCAATTATGGATAGTACTTAGAAACAAAGTTAAGGCTTTAAATTTGCATTAATGCTATTGGGATTCGTACTTAAAACTTTTATAACTTAATATAAATAAAGATCAAAGTGCAAAATCTGAGGTTCAGAACATCTTTTAGTATAGATGTACACTTTATATAAGTCACCTGTGGTACATGGACGACCTGAAGATGTATGCTAGTTAAAGGGGAGATGTTGCAGAAGCAAGTGGAAATATTGGAGAAGGCAAGCAGAGATTAAGGGTTAGAATTTGGATTAGGAAAGTTTGCGGCAGTGACAATGACTAGAGGTAAGTGTATGGATGGGGATGGTTTAAGGACGAGCAGTGGGGATAATATTAAAGAAGTCAAAGAGGGGTACAAGTACTTATGAGTGATAGAGAGGCATAGAACAGATCATGAGGAAATAAAGAAGAGGCTAAGAAAAGAATACAAGAGTAGAGTAAGGAAGGTTCTACAGAAGTCAGCATTGAATGGGCAGAATAGTATAAAAGCAATTAATACATGGGCAATACCAGTGTTGAGATATTCGGCAGGAATAGTTAGGTGGAACAAGAATGAACTTCGGGAGCTAGACAGGGAGACAAGGAAGATACTAGCAGCAGAGAGAGCATTCAACTTAAATGTAGATGTTGATAGGTTGTACATCGCAAGGCATAAAGGAGGGAAAGGACTGCTAACTGTGGAGCAAACTCTAGAAGCAGAAACACTAGGCTAAAAGAATACGTAGAAGCACAACCTAGAGGGTCACTACTGGAGGTCACTAAGGAGTTAAGGAAGATAAAAACTGAAAGTGAAGGAACGACAGCATACCAGAGTAGGATGGAATTAGAGAGACAAGCAAGATATAGGCAGAAGGCAATGCATGGAGAATACTGGAGGAACACAGAAAAATGTGACAGAGAAGAAAGCAACAAGTGGTTAAAGAATGCAGGACTAAAAAGAGAAACATAAGCACTGATAATGGCAGCACAGGAGCAAGCAATAAGAACAAACTGGGTGAAGAAGCATATAGACAGAAGAGTAGAAGTAAGTGATAAGTGTAGGCTATGTAAGAAAGAGGCGGAGACAGTAGATCATCTGATAGCAGGGTGTGAGAAGTTGGCACAGAATGAGTATAAGTTCAGGCATGACAAGGTGGGAAGAATGGTACACTGGAGTTTGAGCAGGNAGAATGCAGGACTAAAAAGAGAAACATAAGCACTGATAATGGCAGCACAGGATTACCATAGTGGACAGGGGCAGTAGCACAGAAGGCAGCATTGTTAGGAACAGCTAGTTCTGAGAAAAGCTCTCAGACTCCCTGGAAATTGGCGAGTTCCCCGAGCTGAAAGGGATAACAGCCTGAAGCTGTGAGAAGAAATGAAATAATAATATAGTAGTAATAATAATAAAAATGAACTAATGGTAAGTAATGAAAGAGCAAAAGCTTCAGTGGATAGAGTGGATGGTAGCAAATATGAGATTCTTGATGCGTAAGACCCAAACAAGGAATTGAGGCAAATTTTTTTGTTAGTAGCTTAATCTCCTTGTCTAATTTTCTCAGTTCATTCTTATTTCACCTACGTATCTTAACATTGACATAGTCTACAAATTTGTTGTATTTATAATGTTCTGAAATTCAATCAAATTTTCTGTAGTATCTTCGTTACTCCCCTCTTGTATTCTTTACTTGGTTTTTACTTCATGATCTGTTTCTTCTCACTATCACTCTTAAGTACTTGTACCCTTCCTTGACTTTTTCAATTTCCCCCACTTCACAGCCTCAAGACCTCTTATTTTATATATGTACCNTCTTTTAGTATAGATGTACACTTTATATAAGTCACCTGTGGTACATGGACGACCTGAAGATGTATGCTAGTTAAAGGGGAGATGTTGCAGAAGCAAGTGGAAATATTGGAGAAGGCAAGCAGAGATTAAGGGTTAGAATTTGGATTAGGAAAGTTTGCGGCAGTGACAATGACTAGAGGTAAGTGTATGGATGGGGATGGTTTAAGGACGAGCAGTGGGGATAATATTAAAGAAGTCAAAGAGGGGTACAAGTACTTATGAGTGATAGAGAGGCATAGAACAGATCATGAGGAAATAAAGAAGAGGCTAAGAAAAGAATACAAGAGTAGAGTAAGGAAGGTTCTACAGAAGTCAGCATTGAATGGGCAGAATAGTATAAAAGCAATTAATACATGGGCGATACCAGTGTTGAGATATTCGGCAGGAATAGTTAGGTGGAACAAGAATGAACTTCGGGAGCTAGACAGGGAGACAAGGAAGATACTAGCAGCAGAGAGAGCATTCAACTTAAATGTAGATGTTGATAGGTTGTACATCGCAAGGCATAAAGGAGGGAAAGGACTGCTAACTGTGGAGCAAACTCTAGAAGCAGAAACACTAGGCTAAAAGAATACGTAGAAGCACAACCTAGAGGGTCACTACTGGAGGTCACTAAGGAGTTAAGGAAGATAAAAACTGAAAGTGAAGGAACGACAGCATACCAGAGTAGGATGGAATTAGAGAGACAAGCAAGATATAGGCAGAAGGCAATGCATGGAGAATACTGGAGGAACACAGAAAAATGTGACAGAGAAGAAAGCAACAAGTGGTTAAAGAATGCAGGACTAAAAAGAGAAACATAAGCACTGATAATGGCAGCACAGGAGCAAGCAATAAGAACAAACTGGGTGAAGAAGCATATAGACAGAAGAGTAGAAGTAAGTGATAAGTGTAGGCTATGTAAGAAAGAGGCGGAGACAGTAGATCATCTGATAGCAGGGTGTGAGAAGTTGGCACAGAATGAGTATAAGTTCAGGCATGACAAGGTGGGAAGAATGGTACACTGGAGTTTGAGCAGGCAGCATGGGTTAGAAGCAGGAGACAAGTGGTATGAGCACAAGCCACAGGGCGTCATAGAAAATGAGAAGGTTAAGATACTGTGGGACTTCAACATACAGACGAGCAAAGTGATAGAAGCACGGAGGCCAGACATAGTAGTGGTAGACAAAGAGAAAAGATTAGGAACAGTGATAGACATAGCAGTACCAAAGGACAGAAATGTAGAAAGCAA
>CABFPE010000045.1:1375650-1388213 GCA_900660155.1 Hofstenia miamia
AGTGTTTGTATACCTTCAACTGTTTGTGAGATAGGAATAGAAGGAATTTTCTACAAGGACTAGAGCAAATAATATGAAGATCTTTAGCATTGCAGAAGGAAATTGGAAATGGCCGTGAATTTGTTAAATCTTTGTCTATCTCAACTAATCGATCAGTGATATTTTTAGGAGAACAGCAGAGTACAAGAATATTTTGGTTTGGTAACATTGCTAAAAAAGTTTTACGGACACCATAGAAACAATCATCAATGGCGATAATTTGATGTCCATTTCTTGACGTTTTAACTAGATATTTTTTTTGATTTTTTCCTCTTATTGAAATAATACAATCATTTTCTTTAGAATATAAAATATCACTTAATGGATCATTAGATATTTCACACGACATTACACGAGGTTGAATAAATTTATCATAAAATAAAGAACTTTTTTCTTTTGAAGAAATCGTGTACTTTTCTTCTTCAACATGCATTTCAAGCTTTCCAATGTATTTGTACACGTCACGTTTGACATCAGCTTCAGCCCTGCTAAGTCCACGGCAGTTTAACATTGGAAAATAGAAATTTTGACATAATTTAATTTCTTTAATGTCAAAAGTGTAAAATTCAACACTTCCTTCTTTCTTTGATGCTTCAGTAACCACTTCATTGATTTCATAAACTTCAAAATCTGATTTTTCACTTAGATATTCAGATGTGTATTGCAACATATTTGAAAGGTTCTTCTCCAAAGTTTCAATACCTTTTATATTATCTTCAAGCTTTTTAACTATTTCTAGTTTTTTCTTATTCATTAAACGTGATTGTTCCTCGTATGCTTCATTGGATTCCTTCACTATAAAATCACGTCTCTCTCTTGCACTTACGTCAAGTTCATTAAACATCTGCTCAACCTTTCGCATACATTGTTTAGAGTGATCCTTATAGGATTTCAGTTCATCAATCCTTGAATGTATATTTTTAACAGCGTCATTCATTTCTAATTTAAAATTTTCTGCTTGCTCTTCAATGGTGCATACCTTGTGTTGGTAGTGCTGTTTTGTATAAGTGCAGCTGACGCATAATATCATCCTGCAGCTGTTTTCAGTGCAGTAGTACTCATACTTTTTAACATGCTCTGCACAATATGGCATTGGCTGATTGCTTAATGGATAAGATGTATGATTTTTGTATTTTTTGGCTTTTTTGTGATTTATTTGACAACTCAGACAGAGAGCTTCTTGACATTCTCTACATAAATGAAGTTCTCTTGAATTAACTATTGAGTCACATTCATCACACGTCAGCACAATGTTCTTGGAATTTTCAAAGGATGCTAGAAATTCAACAAACGCATTAATTCGAACATCTTCTTTCAAATCTTCATATTTTGTTAGATTTTCACATTTTTGACAATAAATTGCTTCTTCACTTTTAAGACTTTTATCGATGCATTTCATGCAAAATGAATGCCCGCAACCTAGCATTTGAGCTTCTTCATTTCAAATATTCCATATATTTTTCCATTTTTCCTTGTGATTTCTTTCTGCTTAAAATGATAAAATTAGTGTAGCGAGCATTAGACTACGGAGTTTGGCATTTGTAACACACTTGATAAATTGCTTTTGTTATATTTGCAAAGAATAATGTATTAAACGTTGCAATGATAAGAATTACATT
The DNA here is from genome assembly GCA_900660155.1 of Hofstenia miamia. Lineage (NCBI taxonomy): Eukaryota > Metazoa > Xenacoelomorpha > Acoela > Hofsteniidae > Hofstenia > Hofstenia miamia. The sequence goes on from CABFPE010000045.1 coordinate 1,377,309, forward strand.
CATACGTATAGCAATTTCTATATATATATATATATATATATATAAACAATGGATTTTACATTAAAAAGGTATAACAATAAAAGAAAATTCAACAAAATAATGAATATACAAGAGGAATTAAAGATTTTTGTGAGAATTGCAAAATTGAAATAAATTACATTTAGATATAGATTGAATAGAGATATAAATTTTAATATAATTAAAGATATACTATAGGCAGTGACTTAATCATGGACTTTTTAACTAATCAAATTGCGTATGATATATTTGCATAATTTTAATTGAAGTGAATACTATATTTTCTTCGAAATTTGATATTGAACTAAAATTTGTTCGTAATAAATGCAATTTTCAAACCAATAATAGATATATTACAAATTGAAAAACAATATGAAAAAAGAATTCGAATTGCGTACATGGTCAGAATGTTTAAGGCAATTGATGTTTCAAACACTGCTTAAAACCATGCTTGCAAATGCGGGAAAAATCAAGAATTCAGACGAAATCCTAATGTGATTCACATGAAATTCGTATAATTTGGCTAAAATTCGCAGCGAATATGCATTATCCAAAAACATTAAAAAGCATTCCGAACACTAAAGCATTAGACACTCAGAACTCAATTAAACTTGTACCATTTAACAATTGGATGAATATAAGCAAAAGTTAGAATATGTACTATGTGTCAAATAACCTTTGCTTGACTTAATTTCTGGTTGTATTTGATGTATGCTGAGTTGCGGACAATGACTGGTTTTGATTTCTTCCATAGCTTTATTAAAAATAATCCCGCATCACTGAACAGACCAGAGATGGAAGTGGGATGGGGTAATCGGGGCAAAAGTGGTGTAAAAACAATTTTGAGTTGAGAAAAACTGAACCAAAGAACGGCCAATTTTAGAGATTGTAAAAGTAATTTTCTTTAATCACAGTTCCCTACTTGATAATATTTTGATTGACTTGGGCGTGTTGGACAGGTCACAAAAATCTACCCCTCTTCCATCTCTGAAACCGACACTCCACTGACGACGAAAATGCCGGTATTACCAGTATAAAGTGCAAGAAATTCCGAATTTCTAAACTAATCACTCTAATTTCCTAATAGTGCTATTGTATATTAGTAGTTGGTTGTGATATAAATTTTCATGTTCAAATTGCAAAGGTTTCGTGAGAGTGAGATAGACTAAATTTGCATACTAACATATGAGGAAATTTGTTGAAACATTAGACAACTGCCTTTCTTCCTTTAAGACCACCGGAGGGATGGACCAAGTGAAGGAAAGCCAATCGAAAGCTAATTATTCCCGAGATCCTAACCCAAAAACATCACCATTATTGTGATGTCAGAACAAAATATTTCAATCTACTTATATAAGCAAAGTTTTTTTTACATCTTGACATTGTTCCAACTTTTTTCAACTTCAGAATCCTCAAGAATACTAAGGATCATGTCTGAATGTTCTCACTAAGATTATTCAATTGAATTTCAATTATTTCTATTTCAAATGCAGGATAAACCTTTGAACTACTAAGATCTATTACTACATACTCACAAGCACCATAGGTACTGTTTTCAGTGCAGTAGTACTCATACTTCTTAACATGCTCTGCACAATATGGCATTGGCTGATTGCTTAATGGATAAGATGTATGATTTTTGTATTTTTTGGCTTTTTTGTGATTTATTTGACAAGTCAGACAGAGAGCTTCTTAACATTCTCTACATAAATGAAGTTCTCTTGAATTAACTATCGAGTCACATTCATCACACGTAAGCACAATGTTCTTATCCTTTTCAAATGATGTTAGAAATTCAACAAACGCATTAATTCGAACATCTTCTTTCAAATCTTCATATTTTGTTAGATTTTCACATTTTTGATAACATATTTCTTTTTCAGTTTTAAAACTTTTCTTGATGCACTTTTTGCAAAATGAGTGCCCGCAACCTAACAGTTGAGCTTCTTTATAGACATCACGACAGCATGGGCACTTCAAATGTTCAATGTATTTTTCAATTTTGCTTTGATTTTCTTTCTGCTTAAAATGATAAAATTATTGTAGCGATGCTTAGACTACTTAATTTGGCATTTGTAACACACTTAATAACATTGCTTTTGTAATTTTTGCCAAGTATAACGTTGCAATGATTATAATTACATTCATACGTATAGCGAATTCGTGGATATATATATATATATATATATATACACACACATATATATAAATAATGGATTTTATCTTTAAAGTGTATAACAATATAAAAACAAGATGCTGCAAAAACTAGAGGAATTAAGGTTTTTTGAGACAAATGCATAATTAAAAAAAATTAGAAGTAAAGTTAGGATATTAGATTTAAATTTTAATATAATTGAAGATATATACAATATAAAGTCTTCTTACTTTATAATATAAGCAGTGCCAAATTGCGTATGCCATATTGCCACGTGTGCGGTTGGAAGAACACTATATTTTTTTCGAAATTTGATATTGAACTAAAATTTGTTCGTAATAAATGCAATTTTCAAACCAATAATAGATATATTACAAATTGAAAAACAATATGAAAAAAGAATTCGAATTGCGTACATGGTCAGAATGTTTAAGGCAATTGATGTTTCAAACACTGCTTAAAACCATGCTTGCAAATGCGGGAAAAATCAAGAATTCAGACGAAATCCTAATGTGATTCACATGAAATTCGTATAATTTGGCTAAAATTCGCAGCGAATATGCATTATCCAAAAACATTAAAAAGCATTCCGAACACTAAAGCATTAGACACTCAGAACTCAATTAAACTTGTACCATTTAACAATTGGATGAATATAAGCAAAAGTTAGAATATGTACTATGTGTCAAATAACCTTTGCTTGACTTAATTTCTGGTTGTATTTGATGTATGCTGAGTTGCGGACAATGACTGGTTTTGATTTCTTCGACGTTTTAACTAGGTATTTTTTCTTTGCCTTTTCCTCTAATGGAAAATATAGCACCATTTTCATAATCATATAAAATATCAATTAGTGGATCTGTAGATATATCCCGAGATATTGCATGAGGCTGAATAAACTTATCATAAAATAAAGAGCCTTTTACTTTTGAAGAAATCGTGTACTTTTCTTTTTCAACATGCATTTCAAGATGTCCAATGTATTTGTACACGTCACGTTTGACATCAGCTTCAGCCCTGACTAAGAACATGCCAGTATTACCATTAGAAAATAGAAATTCCGACCTAAATTAATTTCTTTAATTTCAAAATTGTGAAATTCAACACTTACTTCTTTCTTTGATGCTTCAGTTACCACTTCATTGATTTCATAAACTTCAAAATCTGATTTTTCACTTAGATATTCAGATGTGTATTGCAACATATTTGAAAGGTTCTTCTCCAAAGTTTCGATACCTTTTATATTATCTTCAAGCTTTTTAACTATTTCTAGTTTTTTCTTATTCATTAAACGTGATTGTTCCTCGTATGCTTCATTGGATTCATTCACTATAAAATCACGTCTCTCTCTTGCACTTACGTCAAGTTCATTAAACATCTGCTCAACCTTTCGCATACATTGTTTAGAGTGATCCTTATAGGATTTCAGTTCATCAATCCTTGAATGTATATTTTTAACAGCATCATCAATTTCTAATTTAAAATTTTCTGCTTGCTCTTCAATGGTGCATAACTTATGTTGGTAGTGCTGTTTTGTATTACTACATACTCACAAGCACCATAGGTACTGTTTTCAGTGCAGTAGTACTCATACTTTTTAACATGCTCTGCACAATATGGCATTGGCTGATTGCTTAATGGATAAGATGTATGATTTTTGTATTTTTTGGCTTTTTTGTGATTTATTTGACAACTCAGACAGAGAGCTTCTTAACATTCTCTACATAAATGAAGTTCTCTTGAATTAACTATCGAGTCACATTCATCACACGTCAGCACAATGTTCTTGGAATTTTCAAATGATGTTAGAAATTCAACAAATGCATTAATTCGAACATCTTCTTTCAAATCTTCATATTTTGTTAGATTTTCACATTTTTGACAACATATTTCTTTTTCAGTTTTAAAACTTTTCTTGATGCACTTTTTGCAAAATGAGTGCCCACAACCTAACAGTTGAGCTTCTTTATAGACATCACGACAGCATGGGCACTTCAAATGTTCAATGTATTTTTCAATTTTGCTTTGAATTTTCTTTCTGCTTAAAATGATAAAATTAATGTAGCGAGGCTTAGACTACTTAATTTGGCATTTGTAACACAATTGATAACATTGCTTTTGTAATTTTTGCCTAATATAACGTTGCAAAGATTATAATTACATTCATACGTATAGCGAATTCGTGGATATATATATATATATATATACAAACACACACATATATATAAATAATGGATTTTATCTTTAAAGTGTATAACAATATAAAAACAAGATGCTGCAAAAACTAGAGGAATTAAGGTTTTTTGAGACAAATGCATAATTAAAAAAAATTAGAAGTAAAGTTAGGATATTAGATTTAAATTTTAATATAATTGAAGATATATACAATATAAAGTCTTCTTACTTTATAATATAAGCAGTGCCAAATTGCCATGTTTGCAGTAGGAAGAACACTATATTTTGTTCAAAATGTGATATTGAACTAAAATTTGTTCGTAATAAATGCAATTTTCAATCCAATAATAGATATATTACAAATTGAAAAACAATATGAAAAAAGAATTCGAATTGCGTACATGGTCAGAATGTTTAAGGCAATTGATGTTTCAAACACTGCTTAAAACCATGCTTGCAAATGCGGGAAAAATCAAGAATTCAGACGAAATCCTAATGTGATTCAAATGAAATTCGTATAATTTGGCTAAAATTCGTACCGAATGTGCATTATCCAAAAACATTAAAAATCATTCCTAACACTAAAGCATTAGATAACTCAGAACTCAATTAAACTTGTACCATTTAACAATTGGATGAATATAAGCAAAAGTTAGAATATGTACTATGTGTCAAATAACCTTTGCTTGACTTAATTTCTGGTTGTATTTGATGTATGCTGAGTTGCGGACAATGACTGGTTTTGATTTCTTCCATAGCTTTATTAAAAATAATCCCGCATCACTGAACAGACCAGAGATGGAAGTGGGATGGGGTAATCGGGGCAAAAGTGGTGTAAAAACAATTTTGAGTTGAGAAAAACTGAACCAAAGAACGGCCAATTTTAGAGATTGTAAAAGTAATTTTCTTTAATCACAGTTCCCTACTTGATAATATTTTGATTGACTTGGGCGTGTTGGACAGGTCACAAAAATCTACCCCTCTTCCATCTCTGAAACCGACACTCCACTGACGACGAAAATGCCGGTATTACCAGTATAAAGTGCAAGAAATTCCGAATTTCTAAACTAATCACTCTAATTTCCTAATAGTGCTATTGTATATTAGTAGTTGGTTGTGATATTAAATTTTCATGTTCAAATTGCAAAGGTTTCGTGAGAGTGAGATAGACTAAATTTGCATACTAACATATGAGGAAATTTGTTGAAACATTAGACAACTGCCTTTCTTCCTTCAATACCACCGGAGGGATGGACCAAGTGAAGGAAAGCCAATCGAAAGCTAATTATCCCTGAGATCCTAACCCAAGAACCTCCCTATCATTCTGATGTCAGAACAAAATATTTCAATCTACTTATATAAGCAAAGTTTTTGTTACATATTGACATTGTTCCAACCTCTTTCAACATCAGAATCATCAAGAATACTAAGGATCATATCTGAATGTTCTCACTAAGATTATTCAATTGAATTTCAATTATTTCTATTTCAAATGCAGGATAAACCTTTGAACTACTAAGATCTATTACTACATACTCACAAGCACCATAGGTAGTGGATATTTAATTAAGAGTAGTAATTTGGTACAATTCTTAATTGATTATGTGCTTCTTAATTAAGCTACTAATATTCCCGATTCCGTTTGTAGGCTTAAATGTTAATTAAATTGTTTATTCATACGGAAGTGTTCATTACCTTAATATTCTAGTGAGGCACATAATGTATGGATCATACTTCAAATTGAAAAATATATACGGGAATATATGAATTTTGACAGACTAAAAATCAATTAATAGTTAGTAATTTGTTCGTAAATTAAATCGCATGATTTTCGAATTTGGCATGCAAATCCAAATTTGCATTATTTTCGCATGCATTTTGCATACGAATCCCATTTGCATCAGCAAGCCTGCTTAAAACGGTGCACTCCGCTTAATTCCTCTCAATTTGCTGACGACTTCAAAATGTTATGGATTGAAAAATTACTTTAAAAAAATTCATATTTTACATAAGTATTTAAAAAAATATACCTGTGATGAGCAGATTACAGCAGAAAAGCAAGAATAATTGTTTAATAATCCTTTCTAAAGTAAAAAATTGTGCGATGACACGAAATGAATCGTATTTTTAAAGAAGCATCCATAAGGAGGTTTTATGTTTTTCAATAGCCTTTCCAATTTTACGCAGGTTTTTGGAATTTTATTTTTAAATCATAAAATTTAGCTTATTAAATCTTGGAAAGCTTGAAAAAATCATTACTATTTCACTACTTAGATTTGAAAATAATGATGTCATCACGTGTTTGAAGACCTTAGTTTGTAGAGGAAGGTCTGTATTAAATGTACAGAGATGAGAGGAGAGAGTATCTACCCACATCGTGAGCTCCACATACAAAAATAATGTGTGGCAAGTAGGGTAAGAGTATTAAATATTTTCATTTAACTGAATTATGGATATGGATGTTAATGCCTCATGTACAGGAAAGGAGTTAAAATATGAGCTCAGAAAACAACCCAAATGCTTAGCAGGGCCCCTAATATGTATAGCCGTTTTGAAAGCATCGAGTTTCTTGAACACTAATGATTTTTTTTACGAAAATGCAGCAAAATCCAAAAGCTCAGACAAAATACAATTAGAATTAGTAAAACCTAAAATAGAAAAAAAGTATCAAAAATTTATCCATTTGTGAAACAGCAGTACAGTATCTTAGAAGCCTATTATAAGTTGCACATACATAAATTTAATATACAACTGAATCTTTGAAAAGTATATGATACTAATACAACACTTTAAATGAAAATATTATTTTTTCAACACATCTATTTTAAAATCTATGACATCCACTGAAAAGCTCATCCACTTCATATCTTCATATTTCTTTATGTTTCTATATTCATGTTGAACGAATTCGTTTCTTACTTTGGATGTAAAAACAAAAGGTATAATTAGTGATTTAAAAACTTTAATGAAGACAAACAATTATTTTTAAATTAATTTTAATAAAGATCATGAAAATATTTATTGAAAGCCTTAAGGAATACCTAGATATTTAAAAATTTAGACACCAGAAAGACTTCATTTATATGAAATGGTTTCACTACAATCAAAATCTCAAATTTGAGTTTGCTTTTAATATTAATGCAAAACAATCATTTTAAAATCCCATTAACGCTATAACACGGATATCCTCATTCTTCACTCCAGTAACCTATGAAAACGCCATGCATTCTGAAAATGATTTGGTAATAAAGAAATACAAAGTTTTGACATTATTTTCATAAACTATAGGGCAGAATAATAATTGCTATTGAGCAAAACTAGTTGTATTTTTAGTAAGACATCAGTCTCAACACAAAAGCATAGTTTGGTGTATTCTTATTTAAGTAAGTTTAGCATGTGTAAATATCTTTTTATTTACTTGAATTCAATTATTACATCCACTAGTCGTACATTAGTTTTAATTTACTGTATTCATGCAAAGACTCTCTAGAGTTGATTTAATTACAAATTTTAGTGTAGATCATTTCTAAATTTTGCTAAGTTTGATTTTAATAATGTCACGATGCTGGTTAAAAACAACAATTGAATCATTGAAAGCGCTCACGAGTTGAGGTTCCTGCTCAATTTCATATTCGGTTTCTTTATCTTTGATTCTTCTAATTTTCTTCAAAACTTTCTCTTTTTCTACATCAAAAATAATTAGGGAGCAATCGCTTAATCCAGCAATGAGAACATTTTCAGTTAAAAATGAACTTCTAAGGTAATAACTTTCTGATTTTCCAAATGAACGCAGAATAGCTTGATCCCTAAAAGAAAATAAATGAATTTCACTAAAGAAATCATTATCACCCCCGAAAACAATATGGTCTAAATTTCCACTTAAGCTCATATAAGAAGGAATATAATCTTTCCAATTTTTAGGAAGATTTGCTTCATGATGTTGCTTTGTATTGACACAGTATTTGTATATCTTCAACTGTTTGTGAGATAGGAATAGAAGGAATTTTCTACAAGGACTAGAGCTAATAATTGTGAGAACTTTAGGATCACAGAAAGAAATTGGAAATGGCCGTGAATTTGTTAAATCTTTGTCTATCTCAACTAATCGATCAGTGATATTTAACTAATCGATGAGTGATATTTTTAGAAGAACAGCAGAGTACAAGAATATTTTGGTTTGGTAAAATTGCTAAAAAATTTGCACGGAAATCACAGGAAAAATTTTCAATAATGATATTTTGATGTCTATTCTTCGACGTTTTAACTAGGTATTTTTCTTTGCCTTTTCCTCTAATGGAAAATATAGCACCATTTTCATAATCATATAAAATATCATTTAGTGGATCTGTAGATATATCCCGAGATATTGCATGAGGCTGAATAAACTTATCATAAAATAAAGAGCATTTTTCTTTTGAAGAAATCGTGTACTTTTCTTCTTCAACATGCATTTCAAGCTTTCCAATGTATTTGTACACCCCACGTTTGACATCAGCTTCAGCCCTGCTAAGTCCACGGCAGTTTGACATTGGAAAATAGGAATTTTGACATAATTTAATTTCTTTAATGTCAAAAGTGTCAAATTCAACACATTCTTCTTTCATTGATGCTTCTGTAACCACTTCATTGATTTCATAAACTTCAAAATCTGATTTTTCATTTAGATATTCAGATGTGTATTGCAACATATTTGAAAGGTTCTTCTCCAAAGTTTCAATACCTTTTATATTATCTTCAAGCTTCTTAACTATTTCTAGTTTTTTCTTATTCATTAAACTTGATTGTTCTTCGTATGCTTCATTGGATTCTTTCACTAAAAAATCACGTCTTTCTCTTGCACTTACGTCAAGTTCATTAAACATCTGCTCAACCTTTCGCATACATTGTTTAGAGTGATCCTTATAGGATTTCAGTTCATCAATCTTTGAATGTATATTTTTAACAGCGTCATCAATTTCTAATTTAAAATTTTCTGCTTGCTCTTCAATGGTGCATATCTTATGTTGGTAGTGCTGTTTTGTATAAGTGCAGCTGACGCATACCATCATCCTGCAGCTGTTTTCAGTGCAGTAGTACTCATACTTCTTAACATGCTCTGCACAATATGGCATTGGCTGATTGCTTAATGGATAAGATGTATGATTTTTGTATTTTTTGGCTTTTTTGTGATTTATTTGACAACTCAGACAGAGAGCTTCTTGACATTCTCTACATAAATGAAGTTCTCTTGAATTAATTATTGAGTCACATTCATCACACGTCAGCACAATGTTCTTATCCTTTTCAAAGGATGCTAGAAATTCAAAAACGCATTAATTCGAACATCTTCTTTCAAATCTTCATATTTCGTTAGACTTTCACATTTTTGACAATAAACTTCTTCTATAGTTTGAAGACTTTTATCGATGCATTTCTTGCAAAACGAGTGCCTACAACCTAACATTTGCGCTTGTTCATAGACATCACAACAGAATGGGCACTTCAAATGTTCAAAATATTTTTCCATTTTCCCTTGGGATTTCTTTCTGCTTAAAATGATAAAATTAGTGTAGCGATGCTTAGACTACTTAATTTGGCATTTGTAACACACTTAATAACATTGCTTTTGTAATTTTTGCCAAGTATAACGTTGCAATGATTATAATTACATTCATACGTATAGCAAATTCGTGGATATATACAAACACATATATATATAAATAATGGATTTTACCTTTAAAGTATATAACAATACAAACACAAGATAATGAAAAAACTAGAGGAATTAAGGTTTTTTGAGACAATTGCAGAATGGAAATATTTTAGAAGAAAAGTTAGGATATTAGATCTAAATTTTAATATAATTAAAGATATATAATATAAAATCTTCTTACTTTATACTATAAGCAGTGCCAAATTGCCATGTTTGCGGTTGGAAGAACACTATATTTTTTTCGAAATTTGATATTGAACTAAAATTTGTTCGTAATAAATGCAATTTTCAAACCAATAATAGATATATTACAAATTGAAAAACAATATGAAAAAAGAATTCGAATTGCGTACATGGTCAGAATGTTTAAGGCAATTGATGTTTCAAACACTGCTTAAAACCATGCTTGCAAATGCGGGAAAAATCAAGAATTCAGACGAAATCCTAATGTGATTCACATGAAATTCGTATAATTTGGCTAAAATTCGTACCGAATGTGCATTATCCAAAAACATTAAAAAGCATTCCGAACACTAAAGCATTAGACAACTCAGAACTCAATTAAACTTGTACCATTTAACAATTGGATGAATATAAGCAAAAGTTAGAATATGTACTATGTGTCAAATAACCTTTGCTTGCCTTAATTTCTGGTTGTATTTGATGTATGCTGAGTTGCGGACAATGACTGGTTTTGATTTCTTCCATAGCTTTATTAAAAATAATCCCGCATCACTGAACAGACCAGAGATGGAAGTGGGATGGGGTAATCGGGGCAAAAGTGGTGTAAAAACAATTTTGAGTTGAGAAAAACTGAACCAAAGAACGGCCAATTTTAGAGATTGTAAAAGTAATTTTCTTTAAT
>CABFPE010000045.1:1426900-1437343 GCA_900660155.1 Hofstenia miamia
CACCTGGCCTATTTGCGCCGTGTATTATTACTGATAATTATCACTCGGTAAATTGCGGGTGAGGAGTTACTAAGTTATTGAACCGTCAGACTTTTCCTCTCTCTAATTAACTAGTTATGTTAATTGAATAATTGAATATTGACTATCACTGTTTAGGTGACGGGGCTGGATGACGTTTCCTCTTCAGTTCTTCTATGGGCTACTGCCCGAAGTCAATCTCCACAAGACAGTTCCTCTCCTTCATGAACGATGACTGAATCCACGGCACCATCTCAGCTCAACTGGGACTACTTATGTGTACCTTACCTTAACTCAGTGCGTGCACTCAAGTCAAGTTGTAACTGACTTAAACTCAATTTTGTAAAGTGTTTGTTGTTTTGATTAAGTATAGCAACCAGGCATTGACACTAACTGCATTTACATAATATTAAAATAGCCATTACCGTAAAGCTATTGGCTTGATAATTTAAATAATAAGATTGCAGTTCCCTATACTTACATTTAATAATACTACATGTAAGGTCATTTATCAGGTCGATTATAGTCGAGTCTCCTACTATTAAGAATATATATATATATTCCTAAGTGTTGACTATCCAGTCTTTCAAGCATTAAATATTTCATACATGTATAGATCGATAGTCAGACTAGGCAAGAATTGAAAAACTCCTAACCGTAACATAAGTGCGGTTTCATGACTGGCACAAGGACCCTTCGAATCAATCCCGTGATGGAATCCAGCCACTACTCGACACAACTTGCCTAGCTGCACATTTTATTAAATAATCAAACCAGATAAGAGTAGAATGAAAATAAAATAAACTCTGAAGAATTTATTGTTCATCAAATTTCTGGTTAGTTCAAAGCTATTTATAAAAATTTTCCAAAAGTACCTGCTGATTTTGAATTTTAAATAATTCGTCTGCCAATATGGCTGTTCCTTCATAAGCGTAATTTCGCTCAATGTAATTTCTCAAATGTTACTTGATCAGCTAACAAGTTTTTCTTAATTTGAACAATATTGAGGCTTAGTTGCATCTTACAAAATAACTAAGATAATTAACTAAATTTTACAATGAATTCTAAATATTATTAATCATTTGACGTTATTCTTCGCTTGCAGCTTAGTTGCTTTGGATGATGCTACACTAGACGCACAGAAAAGACCAATGGTCAACACAATTATAAGCTATCAAAGAGAACTAGACGAAATGGTAGACAACCATATATGCGCAGCATGGTTCATGTAACTTTTGATGACAACTTCACACTAGAAACAGCCCAAGCAATCATGGCATACATAGAACAGATTGTGAAGATACTGGAAATTAACATCGATAAAAACAATCTAACAATCATTCACATCTTAAAAGAAAAAGAGTATAACAAAAATTTGGAAAAACAGATAGATCAAACTTTAAGAATGGCTAGAGTGCAGGGCATAAGAGTAGTAATCATCAGGAGAACAACAATCACAGAACTACCACCGTTCCTGAGAGAACTACAGTTACAGGTAGAAAATGTGTTCCTATGGGAGGAACTAACAACAGAAGCAAAGGTCACGGAATTAATTCGCCTAGACTTACAAATCAATTACTGGGTAGCCTATTGCAGATTAATGGTAGACACGTGCATAGCCACTGATTTATTCAAGCAGGTGAAAACAATAGAAATGACAACACATGCAGAAGGCGTAGAAAGAGTGAACACACTGTTGTTCAAGTGCAGCCTCATGCAAAGGCAGGAACATATAAAAAGGATACAAGAGATATGGAAGGAAATGAAGCTACAGAAGAAGACGGAAGAAAAATGGCCAGAAATACATGTTGAGGCTCTGTCAAAAAAATACATAAGATGGTTGAGGTGACACGATCGGAAATCAACAGAGCATACAAGTTAAACTCAACAAAAGACTTCAAAAATATGTTATTCAAGGAAAAGAACGCCATAGAGATAAGATTCAGAACCTTGGCATGGATTCTAGCAATTTTCACAGCACAAGAACAGGAATTGAGGCTACCAATTTCCAGAGCAGGCCGCCACAAGTTAGCTCTATCCATAGTGAACATGTAAATGAAAAATTGGTTGTTGAAAGGACATGTTGAGAAGTTGATGTAATATCCTCTACCAGGCATTGTCACTGTATCTCTATTGTTACTGTATAACATTAGTTGTGTTACTGTGGGTAAGGATTTACTTGTTACTACTGCTTGACTTGTTGCTTCTGTTGACTTAGGCAAACTAGAATTAACCATTTACTATTTAGGTGATGAAGCCATGCGGTAATCTATTTAATGATCACTGATGGGCATCCACTGGAAGCTGATCTCCACATCCAGTTTCATCATTCCCTCTGTTTGGTTGAGTGCCGCATCTCAGCTCAATAGATACAGTTTATGTGTACCATATCCTAGCTCAGTGTATACTCAAGACATGGTGCAACTTTACTTAAACTCTATTTTGTAAAAGTGTTCTATCTATTTGCAACCTGACTTGTTACTAGCTGTTTGTTAGGTATTACATGTAGCCATTACCATAATATGTTGGCTTGTATAAATATATTTGTTTTGAACAACTTCCTAACTTACATTTATAATTTAATACATGTATGGTCATTTATAGGTCATCAATTTAGATCTAAAATAGTATTAATATATTTCCTAAGTTTTGGTCATCCAACCATTTGTTGAGTATTAATTATTTTAGTACATGTAGTTAAGAATTGCTAGTCAACTAATTGAGAGAAAACCCCTACACCTAACTTAAGTGCACTTTTGTGGTCTGGCACAGGGACCCTAGAATAATTCTCTGTGATGGATCCAGACCACTACTAAACACCACTTGATTAGCTTGACATCATATTAAATATTCAAACTGTTAAAGTAGAACAAAATAAGAATTCTGAGTAAAATTCTTTATCAACTTCTTACGAGGCTTTTAATCTATTTATAGTAATTTCAGAAAAGTACCTTTTGATTCAAATTTAAACTTTTGTCTGCCAAAATGGCGGCTAAAAATAATGGAAGTAATTTCGCCCCCTCATTTTGCCAAAAGTATTATTATCAACTGATACTAATCTCTTATTTCTGACACATAATGTTTCTTGGTTGCATAATACAAATTAATCTAATTGATCTAATACAATATTTCTAATCATTATCTTTTTGATTTTATTTTCATCTTGGTTTGACGTTTGCAGCTTAGATTTATTTGGATGATGCTACACGCCCTCCTCAGCTTGCATTATTTTTAGCACAGCTTGTTCTCCATGTACTATTGTGTCGACCTTCCGAATTATTGATTCTGCTTCCTGATCTTCCCATTTGTTTTTTTTTGAATTCAACTTGCTTCGTCATTTTCAAAACTGCCGCCCTTTCAGTTGTCACAGTGTTGGCATATTTTGACAATTTCGCCTCTCAGATATTCTCAGTGATTGGCATGATTTCTCTCAGTTCATTGATCTTTTGTGAGAATATGTCATAATATTTCTGATAAAGTTGTATGCCTTTAATTCCTATCATTAGCATCATCTGTGCATTGGCCCTGCTTGTGTGGGCTAGGTCTTCTCTTATCTCCTTATCTGGGTAAAAGAATGTGAACACTTTTTTAGACTGTGAGTATTTGCCAAATCCTTATAAAACAAGCTGATATTATCCATTACCTCTTGTTCACTTATGTAGTTGGGATCATTTTTGTTGATTCTCATCATCATCATGATTTCCACTCTTTTTGTAACATCATAGTAATGGTATTTTCTTTCCCAGATATCTATCCATACAATATCATTAACCCCAGAGAATAGCATTATTGCTTTCAGAGTGTGGATTTCTATTTGTTTTCTGAGATCCTGTAGTTGTGTGTTAATGGGTTTCCCCTGTGTATACAACTGGTATGGAGTTATCATTCCTTCAATGTACACCCTTTCTCTATTATCATTCTTCAGCATTATCTCTTTTGATTTCTTGCAGTTGTCACATTCTACCATAGCTTTAGCCTTCTTTTCTGTGTTTACATATGATTTGTACTCATGTAAGAAGGTTTTCATGGCTCTGACTTCTTTTAGCAGTCTCCAGTGTGGGAGGACCATTAGTATCACAATTGCTTCCAGTGGCATGCAGATTCAGAGTTTTGTTTTGATTTGTCTCTTGATGTGTGGATATGGGCCTTCTGTAGTCAGTGCTGTTGCTAGGCCTATCATGGCGGGGTAGTTCATTTTTGCTTCTGAAATGGTGTTCCAGAATGCTTGTGTGAGTCCCCTTCTGCTTAATTTTAATCGTACTTCTTCTTTGATGTCTATTCTTGCTGTTATGCATTCAATGTCTACTGCCAGCTGGTTACATGGTTTTAACAATTCCTCCAACTCCATTCTCATGAATGCTTCCATGAACATTAACTTCATTGTTGCCACCATTTGCTGCTCTTTGATGTTTTGAAAATTTCTTTCTTTAATTTCTCTGGTTTCCTGAGTTACTTTTATTTCAACTAAGAATCATTCATCATCAGTGTTGATCCATTTGATTGTTCTCGCTGGGCTCACTTCTTCCCACTTCTTGATGTTTATTCTATCTATTGTTTGTTGTGTTTTCAGAGACAATAATAACTGTGAGGATGTTAACAACTCCTCTTCTTCCATCATCTCCCTTTGTGTTCTGTTTGCATAGTTGATGACACATCCATTTTTTGTCAAAAAATCGTCACCTAAGATGACTTTGTATTGCAACAAATTTTTATTTGTGTCCACTACCACCAAGGACTGTTCAAATGTTGTTAACAATTCTCATCTGTACTGCATTTATCATTCCTTTTGTGTCAATATATTCTCCTGATGCTTTAATTAGTCTTTTATTGCATCTATTCAAATCTTCCTGTTTAAACCCTAGCACATTCGTCAGTGATTATCAATGTTGCTGCTCCAGTGTTGATTGTTGCTTTAGTCATCACTCCATTGATTGCTATCTTTATTGTATTTATTGAATCAAGATTTGTCAGGATCATTATTGATGCACTGTTTTTATGAGTTGGTGCTCTGACTCATTTTCTGACTCCTCATCAGTTGACAATGCTTCGTCCATTTTGCCTCTGTTTGCAGTACATCTTCTTTGTCATAGTAAGCTTCTTTGTCTCCAATTACATTTATTTGTTTTGTGCAATCCTTTCAGGTTTTCATGTCTTTTCCTTTAACTTTTTGATTTTTTCCGGTTTCATTTCATTATAAGTCTTGTTTGGGAGGCGTGGTTTGAGGTTGTTTCTATATGTTGGTCCCTCTCTGTGCCATGCAGCCTTTTCATATATTTGTGCATTATTCTCAATGGTTGCCTGTATATCAAATGCCTTTCAGATCATTCTTTCTAGCTTGTCATCTACTTTGCATTTTATTTCAAACTGTGTCCTGATGCTCTCAAACATCCCTTTGCATATATGCAAGAACAGATCATACTTGGAATATCTATTTTCTCTTGAACTCAACATTAAAAGACGTTTGACTTGTTGAATGTAATTTCAAATATCATTGGTTTTTTTCATTTTCATCACATTCAGAATAATTTGGTACTGGTTTTTGAAGCTTTCATTTTCATAATAATTTATGAAATCTCCAATAAGTAGTTCATAATTCCTCTTTGTTTCCACGTCCAACAGCAGATAATGCTGGGAAGCTGTGCCTGTCTTGCTGCTGCTGCTTGCTGGCACACTTTGCATTCCGCCATTGTCAATTTGAACATTTGTAGCCATTCAACAAATGTTGGGTTGTAGCCATCTACCCTTCCATTGAACTTGGGTAATGTCGACTTGCAAGGTATAGTATTGTTGGTTGTTAGTTGTGGTAAAATTGAGTTTTCATACTTGGGTTTTTTATGATTCTTCATTGTGTCTTCCTCTTTGCTAGTCAGCATGTGTGGTGCTTGCAACTCACTTTCTTTCCTTTAATGAAATTCTATTTCATGGGTTTGCATGTTACCCCTGTTCTCTTCTTCTGTCCACTCTAGTAGTCTGAATTTGTCTTTTAGTTGCTCCAGTTCTCCTGCTTGTAGATCATTGTCCTCTATTAACTGTCTATTTGCCCTTTCCAGTTGCTGATTTTTTTCCTGCAATGTTGATTCAGTTCTAAGAATCTTTTGTTGGACTCCAATAACTGGTGTGTGAGGAGTTTGATCTTGTTTTGAAGTAATTCACTTTGTTCATCTAGTTGCATCTCCAAGCTGGTTTTGCTTTGTCATTCCATCTGTTTGACTTTGCTTGTTAATCATTCAATTTCGTTTTTTACAAGGTCTTCATTTTCTTGGCTCTTTCTGAGCATATTGACTATTTCCTGGGGGCTCGTCTCTGGGGGTGAATTGAAAGACTGTAGTTCCATTTTGGGGGATGAATTTTTGGTTTGTAGTGGTACTCCTTCTTGATCATGATTCCAGGGTCCTGTGGTAGCATCCACTACCCAGCATTGATTTAGGTTAAATAATTCTTTCAAATTATTATTTTACTTCATCCATGGGTAGGGATGTACTCATGTTAGCTATTTATTGTACATACTTCTGTTAATCTTCCCTTAACTGAAATAACTGAATACTATTTAGGTACTCTGCCATCATAGCTCTGCTCCATGGGTGATGTATATGTGGCCTCTGGCTGACTCAGATCTCTGCATCATTTCACTTGTGTTTCCATAGTGAGTTAAGTGGCTCTGAACCTCAGCTTAACAAAGTTCTTATGTGTTCCCTATTCTAACTAAGTGTAGTTCTCAATGCTAATTGTACCTGACTTAAACTCAATTTGTATAGTGTATTTAATTCACTTCACAACCTTGCAATGTCATTAGCTGCTTAATAATTATTACTTCAGCCATTACCAAAAACTATTGGCTTTAATTAAGTTAATATAATTAAGTTACATAATAACTTGCAGCTTCCTACCTTACATTTAAATAACATAAACAATGCTCTGTCTATTATAGGTCACCTAAGCCTATCAGATAAAATATGCATAACCTACATTAGGCTATCCAGCCCTTTCTTACCAATGTTGATTATTGATTACATGTAAATGATCAAATCCATTGCCAGCTAAGCAGAGAAAAACTCCTATCCATACACCTAACATAAATGCAGGTTCATGGTTTGGATCAAGGACCCTCGAGTTGCTCCCAATATGTTTTCAAACCACTACTACTGCATTTACCATTTAGCTTGACATTCTGTATAAACAATCAAACTGATATAAAATCTAAAGATAAGATTTTCAAAGAATTTACTTCAACAGCTTCCAAAATGATTACTCGCCTATTTATAGTTAACTTAAACTCTATTTTGTAAAAGTTTTCTATCTCTTTGCAACCTGACTTGTCACTAGCTGCTGATTTGATACTACATGTAGCTATTACCAAAATATATAGGCATTTCTAAATATATTAGTTTCAAGCAGCTTCCTAACTTACATTTATAATTTAATACATGTATGGTCACTTTATCAGTCATTTATTGGTCACTAATTTGGATCTAAAATAATATTAATATATTCCCTAAGTTTTGGTCATCCAACCATTTGTTCACAATCAATTATTTTTGTACATGTAGTAAGTGATCACTAGTTGACTAATCAAGGGGAAATCCCTATACCTAACCTATGTGCACTTTCATAGTCTGGCACAGGGACCCTTGAGTTGTTCTCTGTGATGGATCCAGACCACTACTAAACACCACTCAATTAGCTCAACATCATATTAAATATTCAAACCATTATAGTAGAACAAAATAAGAATTCTGAATAAAATTCTTTATTAATTGCTTACAATGTTTAGTTCCTATTTATAGTAAATCTAGAAAAGTACCTGTTGATTCAAATTTAAACTTTTTGTGTGCCAAGATGGCAGCTAAAAATAATGGAAGTGATTTCGCCCCCTTGCTTTGCCAAAAGTATTTTTATCAACCAATACTAATCTCTCTTTTTTGACACATGTTATTTCTTGGTTGCATAATACAAATAAATCTAAATTAATCTAATTGATCTAAATGCAATATTTCTAATCAATGTTTCTTTGATCTTATTCTCACTCTGCTCAACAGTTGCAGCTTATTTTCCATTTGTTTTGGATGATGCTACAGTATTCCATGAAGTCTCATATTAGTAGTTTGTAATCTCTTTTTGTTTTAGTGTCTGATAGTAAATAATGCTGGTATGCAGTTCCCATCAAATATAATGGTAGCCTTGCTGCTACTGTCTCTTGGTTGACCTTTCTTTCCATCATTGTAATTTCAAACATCTGGAACAATTCAGTGAATGTAGGACTGTATCTGTCAACCTTTTCATTAAATTTCCAAAGTGTTGTTTTGCAGGGAGCTGTCTCATTGTTTCTGTTGTGTTGTAGTATTGATTTTTCAATCTTTGGTTTATTTGCTTTTTTATTTTGTCCTCATTTTGGAATTGTTTCTCTACCACTCTTGTTATTTCATCTATTATTTTCTGCTTTTCCTTCTCATTTTCCTCTTCACAATATTCATATTCTTTCTCTCATTTGTTTATACTTTTGGACATTGTTTGCAGTTCTCTCTCTTTTTCTTCTTCAAATTCCATCTCATGAGTTTTTATTTCTCCCTATTTCTCCCCTTCCATTAATTTAACCAGTCAGAGTTTGTCTCTTAGCTGTTTGATTTCATGTAATTGAATTTCTTTGTCTTCCACTAACTGTTTATTTTCTCTTTTTAGCTCACAGTACATTCTTTCCCACTTTTCATTCTGTTCTATGAACTTCTTGTTAAACTCAGCTAGTTGTTGCATTAATATGTTAATTTCTTGTTGGAATAGTTTACTCAATTCTTCTAACCTTGAGCTCATATCTGTCTTGAGTTCTTTTATGAGGTTTTCTCACTCTTTGGCCATTCATTAGAACTTTTCCATCAACTGGCCTATCTAATCTTTTTGCATCATTTCAGTTTCCTGACTCTTTCTTAAGATTTCATAAATTTTCTGCAGACTTATTTCTGGGGACATGTGAATTTTTTGTAGTTTCATCATGGGGGACTGATCTGTTCCATCAGTGGGTGGTGTTGATCTCAATGCAACTGGAGTTATCACTACTCTGGGTTGGGTTTTTTCATTATTCCTGTCTTGTTTCTGTTTGTCATAGATTAATTCTTCATTGCAAGTAGTGGTTTTTTTTCCTTACAGTTCTGATTCTTCTTTCTCAATGCTCTGCATTCCAGTAATATCCTCTACCAGGCATCATCACTGTTTATCTACAGTTTCTTTATAATGTTAGCTGTGTTATTGCAGGTAAGGATTTACTTGTTATTACTGCTTTACTAGTTTCTTCTGCTAACTTATGTAACCTAGAACTAACTGCTCACTTTTTAGGTGATGAAGCCATGCGGTAATCTCTGTAATGATCTTCTGATTGACATCTGCCCAAAGCAGATCTCCTCATCAAGTTTCACTGTTCCATCTTATGCTTGAGTGCCACTTCTCAGCTCAATCAATATAGCTTATGTGTATCCTACGTTAGCTCAGTGCTTACTCAAGACATGACACANCTAGAGTTTGGTCATCCAACCATTTGCTGGAAATTAATTATTTAATACATGTAGAAGTGAAATGCTAGTCAGCTAATTGAGAGAAAACCCCTACATCTAACATATNCTCTATTGCGTGAAAGTGTTATATCAATTTGCAACCTGAATTGTTACTAGTTGTTCATTAAATATTACATGTAGCCATTACTGAAATGTATTGGCTTATTTAGATATATTCTCTTTGAACAACTTCCTAACCTACATTTATAACTTACTACATGTACAGTCACTTTATCAGTCAATTATAGGTCATCAATTTGGATCTAAAATAATATTAATATAATTCCTAGAGTTTGGTCATCCAACCATTTGCTGGAAATTAATTATTTAATACATGTAGAAGTGAAATGCTAGTCAGCTAATTGAGAGAAACCCCCTACATCTAACATATGTGCAAACATATGTGCACTTTTGTGATCTGGCACAGAGACCCTAGAATTGTTCCCTGTGATGTATCCAGACCTCTACTAAACACCACTCAATTAGCTCAACATCATACTAAATAATCAAACCATTAATATGAAACACAATAAGAATTCTGAATAAAATTCTTTATCAACTTCTTACAAGGTTTTTAATCTATTTATAGTATTTCCAAAAGAAGTACCTGTTGATTCAAATTTGAACCATCTGCCAAGATGGCGGCTGAAAATAATGAAAGCATCAGTTAGTCAAAAAGTATTTTTATCAACAGACACAAATATCTCTTTTTTGACACATGTTGTTTCTTAGTTGCATATTACAAATAAATCTGAAATAACACTAATTGATTTAATTACAATATTTTTAATCAACTTCTTTTTAATCTTAATCTCTTCTTGCAATGTTTGCAGCTTATTTATGATTTTATTTGGATGATGCTACATGCCCCCCTCAGCTTGCATTA
>CABFPE010000045.1:1440716-1466667 GCA_900660155.1 Hofstenia miamia
ACAGAGAAACACGAATATGGAGGAGCAATATTAAACCAAAGAACACAACGAAAACGTATGAAACAGACAAACAGGAAAAAATGATAAGAATAAAAACCAGAGACAGAAAAACAAAGAAGGTTTGCAAAAAAGATGTGAAGTGTTATAATTGTGGGAAGAAAGGACACAAAAGAGATGAGTGCCACAAACAAATAAACATGATTGGAGAAGAGCAAGGGTACTTTGAAGACGAAGACTTAATAGAATCAAAGGGAGAAATAAATGAAGAATAGGAGACTTGACTATAATCGACCAAATAAATGACTTTACATGTATTGCTATCAAATGTAATTATAGGAAACTGCAACATATTAATTAATTTCTAAAGCCAGTAATTTTACAGTAATGGCTACTCTAATATTAAATAACTGCAGTTAGTGTCAATGCCCGGTTGCTTTACTTATTCAATCCAACAAGCACTGTACAAAATTGAGTTTAAGTCAGTTACATCTTGCCATGAGTACACGCACTGAGCTAATGGAGGGTACACATAATTAGTTCCCATTGAGCTGAGATGGTGCTGCAGACTTGGTCAATCATTCGTGAAAGAGAGGAACTGTGGTGCGGAGATCAGCGTCAGGCAGTAGCCCACAGGTGATTCAATAAGGAAACGTCACATGGCTTCATCACCTAAACAATGATGATTAGTACTCAATTAACCTAACCAGTTAAACAAAGAGGAAACGTCTGGTGGTTTACTAAATTGGTAAATCCTCACCCCCCATTTATTTGAGTGATAGTTATTAACAATAATACACTGTACAAATAGGCCAGGTGGAGGATGTTACATTGGCATATTTCAGGAACTGTGCTTCTCAAATATCTTCTGCTATCAGCGTTATTTCTCTTAGTTTGTTGATTTTCTGTGAAAAGATGTCATAGTATTTGTGATATAATTGTATTCCTTTAATGCTGATCATGAGTGTCATTTGCACATCGGCTCTGCTCATGTGTGCTAGATCTTCTCTGATTTGGTGGTCATGGTAGAAAAACATGAAGACTTTCCATAGACTATGAGTATTTGCCACATCCTTGTAAAAGAAACTGATGTTGTCCCTTACTTCTTTTTCTGTTATATTATTAGGATCATTTTTATTGATCTGCATCATTGTGATGATTTCTACCTGCTTCATGACATTGTAGTAGCGGTATTTCCTTTCCCATATATCTGTCCAAACTATGTCATTTACTCCGGAAAATAGCATTATGGCTCTCAGGTTCTGTTCCTCTATTTCCTTTCTGAGATCTTGCAGTTGTACATTAATGGGTTTTCCTTGTGTATACAGCTGGCCTGGCGTTATTGTGCCTTCAATATAGACCCTTTCTCTATTGTTGTTTTGTAGCATTATTTCTTTCGACTTTTTATATTCATCTCACTCTATCATGGTTTTTGCTTTTTTTCCGTATTGTAACATAATCGTAATCTTAGCATATGTGGTCAAATTGAGAAAAAAGAAAGAAGAAACCAAGACTGAATATTGAAATAAAATATTAATTGTAAAAACATATGCATAAGATTAATTAGTTATTTTTGTAAATTTATAATGCAGTAATCTTTTGATATTAATTAATTTGGCGAAACGGCATTAGACTAGATCGCTACTGCTAATTAAGTTAGAATTGCGTAATCGGCAGACGAACAGAAATTTAAACGTTCGGAATTGTAAACAAGTGGAATTAGCAGAATTAACAGGTACTGGTTAAATATTTGATTGTTGTTAATTCTTTTACTATAAAAAGTGTGTAATCAATCATTTTGTTGATGAATCTAATTTACTGGATTTACTTTACTTCTTTTGTATCAGGTTATCTTAATTAATACAATGGAAAGCTAAACGTTCGAGCTCTCGGGTATTCAAGACGGTGGTTCACGGATCCAGTTAACGGGTGAAGTGTATAGCCGGTGCTTACCCGAGAAGCTCTTAGGTTAGGTGTAGGAATAGGGGCTTTTACTCGTATTAGCTTTCCTATCGTTCGTTGTTCATGTTACAACTATTATTACATTATGTTATTACATCTGTTTACATCAAGGAAATTATGGAATCACAAGATCTCTTTGCATTATCTTAGATGTTGTTTATTACATATAATTTCTAGTAGACTGACTGACTATCAATTAATCCCTTTTGCTGTGACCGTATTGATTGTTCACATGTATTCCAGGTCAGCATGTATCTATTTATATGTAAGGTTATTATATGTACGAACTCATAATAAGCTATTGCACCCCGGTTGCGAGATCTCTTTATTAAACGACCTCATTGATAACAAGAACAATCAATACACTAAATTAATAAGGTATCAAGCATTATCACTATTGTCCTTCCACACACACTTCCATTACACTGAGTCATCTGAATTGTGGTTGGTGTCTCTATCGATGTGTCGGCTTCGTATGGAAATACTCGTTATAGCGTAGTTCTTCAATTCCTCTTTTGTGCTTTGTTGCAGGTCGGGTAGCATACCCTGTACTTTGTACACTCTGTCTTGTGTCTTGGATCTAAAACAACAGTCGTTAGTTTCGCATCAGTACTAGTTGATGAGATAATAAGTTAATTGTATAACGGCTAAAGCAATAGAACAGAAAGAAGAGAGACAGATACTGGAGTCTGTCACCTACCGTACTACATAAGGAGGAAACAATTGTTATAGCAGCTCCTAAATTAGTTCAGAATTACTAGTATGAAGGTTGGCGAGATTCTACAGTATTCATGAATGATTTATACTCGTGAAGGAATGTCTTCACAACCTTAACTTCTTTCAGTAATCTCCATCATGGGAGGACCATTGGTATTACAACAGTTTCTGATGGTGTGCATATTAGGATTTTTGTCTTTCTATGTGTGGATACGAGCCTTCCATAGTTGATGCTGTGGCTAGGCCTATTGTGGCGGGGTAATTCATCTTAGCTTCCAAAATTGTATCCCAGAATGCTTGTGTTAATCCCCTCCGGCTTAATTTTAATAGTATTTCTTCTTTAATTTCTATTCTTGATGTAATACATTCAATGTCTACAGCCAATTGATTATATGTTTTTAGTAACTCTTCCAGAAAAACCCCTATACCTTACATATGTGCACTTTCATGATCTGGCACAGAGACCCTAGAATCGTTCCCTGTGATGTATCCAGACCACTACTAAACACTGCTTAATTAGCTTGCCATCATACTAAATAATCAAACCATTTAAGTTGAGTTGTGCCATGTCTTGAGTATACACTGAGCTAGGTTAGGGTACACATAAACTGTATCAATTGAGATGAGATGTGGCACTCAACCAAATGGAGGAGGTGGTGATACTGGATGTGGAGATCAGCTTCAGGAAGATGCCCATCATCAATCACTGGATAGATTACTGCATGGCTTCATCACCTAAATAGTGAATGGTTATTTCCAGTTTAATTAAGTTAACAGAAACAACAAGCCAAGCAGTATGCAACAAGTAAAATCCTTACCCACAGAAACACAACTAATGTTATACAGTAGCAATAGACATACAGTGACAATGCCTGGTAGAGGATATTACACTATTTTTATAACATCAGTCATTGTGCTGACATTATTGTGTTAACTTGTATATCTATGTTTATTAGCTGAGATATTGTTCCCATTTTGGTTTCTATGGTGAATACATTTTTGAGTCTCTGAAGTGATCAATGTTATGCATTCTGGAATGATTTCTGTTGAGTTTTCTGCTGTAATAATGATCATTTTTGTGTGATAGTTTTTTGCAATTCTCAATGTATCTTTGATATTTACTTTGAGTCCCTCAGATTATATTTTGTTTCTTTTTATAAACTAGACTATTTTCAAGTTCTGCTCCTCTAGATTCACTTGTTCACACTTTTCAGTTTGGTTTTATTTATTCTTTATCAGCTTTTGTACATCTTTTAGTGTGAACTGATTGTTGAACACTATGTTTACTGTGCTTCTGAAGTAGGGACAGTTGAAGTTTTCTATCATCTCTTCTTTGTATGATATTATCATATTGCATGTGGGATAGTTATTCCTATTGATCACTATGGTGATTACTGACCTATTACTGTCTTTCACTGTTGAGTTGCTTTTTATGAATCGTTTGGTCTCTGGGGATAGGTTATTGTGGGAGCTGTACAAATTCTTCTGTTGGTGATGAAATAGGGTGTATTCTTTCTCTTCCTACTTTTGTCATTCTACTTTCACATTCCTTTACCTGGATGATTTCATTGTTGTGGAGATTTGTCTATGAGAGAATGCTTCTGAGCTTTGTGTTGTGGTGGGGAGCAAGCTTGTTGAAGGTTGTTCAGATGTGTCCACTTCTGATTCATTGCTGAATTGTTTGATATCTGGATCCTTTAATTGATCACAGATCTTGGTACCTCCTGCCTTTAGTTGCAGATGAGGACCAGAAACTTTAGCTGTTGGCTCTCTACCCTTTAGTTGTCATCAAGTTTTGCCAGAGGTTGGGGGGAGTGTGTTTTTTGTGTTTCCAGTTGTTTGGTTGATGGCTGTAACTTTGTGCCCTTTACTTGATGCTTGGTATGTTGTTGTTGACCCTCATTTTCTGCCTTCCCTTTAATAGACATTTGGGTGAGGGTGTTCTTTTCCAAGTTTTGTTTTGACTGCATCCTCATACCCTTTAATTTGTAAGCAGATTACAGAGTTCTCCTTCTAATTTGGTTTCCTCTGGTTGTTGCTCCATCCTCATGCCCTTTAATTGATAATCAGATTGTAGAGATTTAGTGTTTTTGTTACTGCTGGTTAACAGTGTCTCCATCCTCATGTCCTCTATTTGACAATCAGATTGTGGAGTTCTTCTCTGCACCCTTCTACTTTTCAGTGGTGATCAACTCTGGCTTCTCATTGTTCTTTTCATTTTCTAGCCTAAATTCAGTTAATAAATGTATATCCCATATTTCAGGTTCATATTTAGATATATTTTTTGCAGCCTTCTGGGGCATAATTCTTCTTTGGACATTGATGTTGTTTTGTTGAGGTGTGTGTATTCTTCTAGGAATTCTTACTCTGCTACACTATCTAAGTCTTGCATTTTGTTGTATGTACCATCATTATTTTTTATAATTTTGAATTCTGCGTTATTGTCTAGTGTTACTTGTTCTATGTCTATTGTTGCCCTTTTCAGGTTTTGGAAGAGTAAAACCTTCCATTGTTTAGTTTTTAGTTATTGTTTGGTAAGGTTTCTGTGATGGTGAATGGCCCTGACCACTGTGTTCTTAATTTTCTAACTTGGCTTACATCATGTGTTCTCAATAGTTTGTATGCATAAACCTTGTCTCCTGTTTTGAGTGGTTTGCCATACATGTTCTTGTTGAAGTTCCATTCTTGTCTAGTTGCAGATCTTTTTGTATTGTGGCACATTGCCTCATGTATTTCTGTGATTTGATTTTTTATTGTCTTTATATATTCATTGTCTGGTTTTTTGAAGTATGTGTGATATTGCATTGATATAGGTGTTGCTGCTTCTCTACCATGCATGGCTTTGTATGGTGTGACTCCTGTGGTTGCATGTACTGATGTATTGCAGAAGTATTCTACCATTTCAATGACTTCATGCCCATCTCTTCCTCCAACTCTTGAAGTTAGTACTCTTATTAGTTTGATCATGGTTCTGCTCAGTCTCTTGACTGCTCTGTTCACTTGAGTAGTTATGCCGTAGTTTTTTCTGTTATTATTTCCATTAATTTTGTCATCTCTTCAAATAGTTTACTTTCAAATTGAACTCCATGGTCAGATACAATCATTTCCATTTTGCCAAATTTCAGTATCCATTCTTTTATTATTTTTTCAGCTATTTTTTTTGCTTTAGTGGAGTCTAAAAGCATAATTCTAGCATACTTGGTGAAGTTATCCACTAGTACTAGAATGTATTGATAGCCTTTGTTGTCTTGCAATAGTTTTTCTATGTCTATGTGCACTATTTGATTTGGTGTCTTTGCTATAATTTTTCTAATGCTGCTGTTTGTTGTGGGAAGTGAGTTTTGTTGTTAATTAGGCATGTCATACATTTATTTATTACATATTCCAAAGCCTTTCTTTTTGCTGTTGTTATAAAGCATGCATTGAATGTTATTCTGTTTGTATTATTCCCATATGACCATTTTAGTGTATTTTCCTGACTAAATCTCTTTTGAAGTATTCTGGTATTTGTATCCTTGGTGAGTTTCCTTGTGTGTATAGCAGTCTGTAATTGTTTAGTTTCCATGCATATCTTTGAAAGCAACTGTTTTCTATCTTTCCTAGTGATTTTTTTTCATCTTTTATTCATCCTATTATTTCTTTTAGAATGATGTTGGTGTGTTGTTTTTCAATAATTTCAGTTTCAGTTATTTCTTCTTTTATTATTAAATGTATTATTGTTTTACCCTTTTTATCAACATTGATGTCTGGCAGGTTTTCATACTTGTTGTGCAGTAGGAATTTGAACTCTTTTCTTTCTCCTTCTGTTTTTTCTATGTCTCATTGATATTCAGGTAGTGCTGTCAAGAAGTCAGTGTTTTTTTTGTAATGTTCCTTTTCTGTGTTCAATTGTGAACTTGAATTTGTTGAGGTATTCTATCCATCTTGAGACTAGGGATGATTTATCTCCAGAGTATTTTTTAAGCCATGCTAAGCCACTATTGTCTGTATGTATGTTTGTCCTATTAAAGAATATCAAAATTTCTTAATGCTTTCCACTAGTGCTAGCATTTATAATCTTGTTGACCCATAGTTCTCTTCACTTCATTTTTATTTTCTGCTAAAAAATTGTATAGGTACTTCTTTGTTGTTTTTCATTTGGCTGATGCATGTGTCTATTGCTACATTGCTGGGATTGCAGTCTAGTATAAATTCTTTGTTGTATTCTGGGGTAGTGAGCAATTGCAACTTAGCTAGTTCATTTTTATGTTGTTGAGTTGTTCTTGTTCCTTCCATATCAATTTGAATACTGCAGATTTTTTCAATAACACTGTCATTTTGGTTGTCTTCTGAACCACATTTAGTATAAATGACCTGTAGTAATAGATAAAGCCCAATATTCATTGGAGGTCTTTCTTTGTTTTAGGATTACTTATGTTTTGTATCATCTCCTTGGCATTGTTTTTAATTTTATTCTTCCCTTTTCAATTTCTCTTCCTAGGAACACAACTTGTGTTTTTAGAATTTCACATTTCTTCCTGTTCACTCTTAATCCTGCATTATATAGAATTTTCAGTGTTCTGTCCAGTTTATCAATGTTTTCAGGAATCATGTCACTCACTATTAGTATGTCATCTATGTATGCATTTATTCCATCTTCCACTTTCTTATTGTTTTGTTTTAGTACTTTTGTGACTTATCTTTGGAATTTGCCTGGTGTATTGCACAACTTGAATGCCATATATATCCATTCAAACAACCCATAGGGTGTTATGAAAGTGGTTTTTTCTATGTCATTTGGTTCCATTGATACCTGCCAATATGCTTTGAATAAGTCTAAGCAGGTGTAGTGTTTGTATTTCCTTGCTTCATATATTATGTTGTTGAACCTTGGGAGATGATACGCATCCTTCTTGGTGATGCCATTTAGCTTTCTGAAGTTTATGCAGAGTCTGTATTTGTTTCCTTGCTTGATGAACACTGTGGGTGATGTATAGGGGCCTTTGCTAGGTCTAATAATTTTATTATCTATCAGTTCATTTAAGATTTTGTTGTAATTGTTTTTTAGATACTCTGGCACTCTTCTACATGGTAGACATATTGGTTCATCTGTAGTTGTGATGACCTTATGTGTTTCCCCTACAGCTTTGCCTATGCAAATTTCACTGAAATTGAAGATTTTTCCATGTTTCTTGAGTAGATTTATTAGCTCAAACTTTTGTTCTTTGTTGAGGTATTCATATTGTGCATCTTTGATATCTGGTATTTGATAATCATGCTCATCTTGGTTTTTGATTATGTTAATCATCTTCTCTGTCAACATTTTTTCTGTTGTTACCTTCTTCCCTAGGATTTTGATTTTTTCTTTTTTCAGGTTGACCATTCTATTGGTTGCATTTAATATCAGTATGGTCACTTCCCCTTCTTTGACTGTGCATAGACTTGATGGTAAGGATATCAGTATGGTGTTTATTCCAGATTGCTCATTCATCATTACTTCTGTGTTTTTTTATTGTTTGTTGTTATTTGGCACATTTTCCAGTTGTTTGGCTGTATTTTGGTGTCATCTAATAGTCTGAATATTATTGTGTCTTCTTCTTCATTTTCTTATTCTGTCATTATAACCTCTTCCTAGACTTGTATTTTGTTTTGTTTGTGTAGTCTATTATACATCTGTTCTGGGTTAGGAAATTGTTTCCAAATATCATTTTGTATGCAATGGGTTCCTTTCCATTATTACAGTAAACATTTGTTGGAATGTGGCATTTGCTATCCCTATCATTATTTTTTCTAGTTTGGCTTTAATGTCAATGTATTTGCCAGAGTTGTTTATTGGCCTACTCTTTCCTTCTTGTAAATTTTTCTTATTAAATCCAATTTTTGCTGCACAATGGTTGGTAATGACTGATATAACTGCCCCCAAGTCAATTGTGGCTTTGACTATTATACCATTGACTACAACTGTAATTGTATTCATTTTTATTAGGTATTATTGGAACAGGTGCACGTTTTTTTGGAGTCAGTGCTCCCTTCAGTTTGAATTTTCTAGGTTTTTGTTTTTGTAGTTATCCTTGTTTTGTTAATCTTCATTTTCTATTAGGTCCTTTTCTTTGAAGTAGCCATCTTCTTCCTCAATCAAGTTGATTTGGCATTTACAATATTTCTTTGTGTGTCCTTTGTTTCCACACAGTTTAGGTATTTCGTTTTAATTTTCTTTATTGTACCATCTTTAGTTTTATTTTTATTATTTCTTTTCCATCTGATGGTTTTCTGGTTGTTCCTTTATTGATGTTTTTGTTTGTAATTGCTGTTGGTATTGATGTGGTTGTTTTTACTATTGTAGATTTTTCATTTATCCTGGCATTGTTTTCTTTTGTTATTTAAATTGCTAATCCCTTTCTTATCATCTAAATCACTTCTTATTTCAAATTGTAGGCATATTGTTTCAGGTAGTCATTGCAGATGCATGCAAACAGGTTGTATTTGGAATAAATCAATTCTTGTGAACTCAGCTTTGACAGCTGTTCTGCTTGTGTCATATAGTTTCTTAAATAATCTCTTCTGTGCAGTTTGTTTATTAGTTTTTGTAGCCTTTCATTTTGCAATTTTATTTCTGTTTTGGCTTCAGTGAGATTTTTATTTGCTTCTGGAATAGATTTTGTTGCTCACTTAGTCTTGAGCTTGTGTCATTTTCATTTTGGTAATTAGTCTTTCTTTTTCAATGTTTGCTGCTTTTACCTCAAACATTCTTTGCATTAAGTGTTTGACTTTTATGCTCAGTGCTTTTCTCTTCTTTTTATTTTTGTTAATTGTTTGGGTTAGTTTTGCAATTTTTGGTTCATTTTGAATTACTACTGACTGTAGTATCATATCTGTGGGAGAGTTTTTGCTATTGGGTGACACTGCTGCGTCTTGTGTTTGAGGAGTCTGTATTTGGGGAGTTTTCTGCATTTTCACTTTAGTTTTGTTTTTCTTTCTGGAATTATCCATATTTCTTGTTAGCTTGGAGTAGTCTTTTTGTTAATCTTCCATTCTGGCTTTGGTTTTTGAGGTTTGGTTTCTCATTTAGAATTTGTTATCCATTAAGTTCTATGTTTGCATAGGTTGTTCAAGGAGTTTTATCTTCTCTGGAGTTTGTTGTATTTCCTGTGGTTATTTCATTACCTCATTATTTGGTTGATAAGAAGTACATCTTCTTGAATAAATTTTTTCTGGTTGTTTCCTGAGAACAAATTCATCTCAACTCATGATTGTTGTCTACTTGCATTGTTGGGTGCCTGTCAAAGTTGCCATGTAGAGTCTTGTCAACCCTTAATTTGGGCAAAATAGGTATAATTGCCATAACAGTTGTCCTTTTTCTTTCAGCCAAGGGGTGAGGGATTCCATAATCACTCAAGATCAGATTGTACTATTGTTAATCCAGCAAGTCTGGTTTTGTTAACTGCAACATTTGTTTAGGTTGGGAGCATATGATGGTAGCGGGTCAAGACCCAATGTAGAACCATGCAATAGAAGAGACGCCAAACTTTTTAACTGCTGCATTCTTTGGGGAAATTGCAGGGCTTGCCAATGTGACTCACAGTGCATGGATGGTGTTCTCAGTGATAGTGTGAGATTAATTTATTGCATAGATTACCCTTGTTATTGTCATTAATCAAATACAGAACAATAGCTCAACCAGGATGTTTTTTATTATTATAATTCCTTACATATAATATTCCTACATTTATAGGTGTATATGAGAGCCTAGGATACATGCAAGCAATCAATGCTGTCAGCAGAAAATAGGACATGTTCAGTGGTCAGTTGGTTGAAATACAATCAGATAAAGTAACACTGTAAATAATCTAAGCTGACTGGCAGTGATCATGGCTCTAAGGCACCTCATATGTATAATACAGTTCATTATCAGGATTCAAGAATTTAGATCTAAAAAGGGTTAGTCTACATTGAGTTATAAGTAACATGTCTTATTTGTGAATGAATCAATGGGAAAGCTACAACAGATAAAAAAACCCTACTCATAAACTTAACCTAAGAGCACATTGGAAGTCCCAGCTGTCAGCTGCACCACACTTTTGAAAGGCTTGTTCATGCAGCTACTCAGAAATACCTTTAGCCAGATCTGGGGACCTCCTGCAGACTACTCTCATGCTGGAACTTTTAGATTTCCATTAATATAATTAAATAATCTGAAAAAAAATAACAGAGTAAATCCAGTAAAATTCATTCATCACTATCACAACCTTTATTGCATATTTATATAAACTTTTAGTCAACAATTAAACAATTGGCAAGTACCGGTTCTTTAGCATTGTTGACTATTTTCCCTCTTTTTCTTCTGCTGACTTTACACAACATCAGCATTAATTAGAGCATGTGAGTTTGTCTTTTAGTATTTTGTTAAAGTGTTTTGCCAATATTACTAATATCAAAACTGCATTGTATAAAATTGTACAAAATAATCAAAGGATAATAACCATGTGTTTACATTTTAATAAAATTATTATCCTACTAATCTTATTTGTGTGCTTAGTTTCTCTTTATTTGACCACAGACAGATTATGCCACAAAATCTTTGTTAGCAAAATATTATCACATAAGTTGCTTAATCAATTTTAATCATTTTTCTTCTTTCTACTTTTATTCTTGGGTTTCAGCAGCTTCAGTGATGGATTATGCTATATATATATATATATATATATACATCTGGCTAGATGAACATAGCCTAGTGTATTATAAGTATGATTAAACATATGGATAAATATGAATTCCTAATTATATTTGCAAGGATTCTATTTGAAAATACTATGTTAAAAATTCTTGTTTTTTTGTTTTTATTTATTATATTTGAGCTGCTGAAGCCTAGAAAACTTAGGCAATTAAATGAGGTGGAAATTTAAACATTGAGAAACAAAATAACACTACCAACATTACATTATTCACCTCCTACTGTGTCTACTTT
The DNA here is from genome assembly GCA_900660155.1 of Hofstenia miamia. Classification (NCBI taxonomy): domain Eukaryota; kingdom Metazoa; phylum Xenacoelomorpha; order Acoela; family Hofsteniidae; genus Hofstenia; species Hofstenia miamia. Next base: position 1,452,337 of record CABFPE010000045.1, read on the forward strand.
AATTGATCAATGATTTGGTGATAGTGAAGAGCAGAATGGAGTAAGAAGGAAGTCAACATTTGAGGAAAATTGGAATCATTCTAAATATCATTTATGTTAGTAGTTGGTGTATTTATTGTACATGCCCAAATGGGAAGTGGGTGTTTCTCAGTCATCTTTAGGTGCCCAAGCACAGGTAGTTAATGGTAATGTAGCATCATCCAAACTAATCCAAACAAATCTAAGCTGCAAACATCAAACCAAGATGAGAATAAGATTGAAAAGATGATGATTAGAAATATTGTATTGGATCATTTAGATTAATTTAGATTGATTTGTATTATGCAACCAAGAAACAATATTTGTCAGAAATAAAAGAATAGTATCAGTTGATAATAATACTTTTTAGCAAAATGAGGGGGCAAAATCACTTCCATTATTTTTAGCTGCCATTTTGGCAGACAAAAGTTCAAATTTGAAATCAACAGGTACTTTTCTAGATTTGCTATAAATAGAAACCAAAACCTGTAATCAATTGATAAAGAATTTTATTCAGAATTCTTATTTTGTCCTGCTATTACAGTTTGATTATTTATTATGATGTCAAGCTAAATGAGTGGTGTTTAGTAGTGGTCTGAATCCATCATTGAGATTGATTCTAGGGTCTTTGTGCCACACTACAAAAGTGCACTTAGGTTAGGTGTAGGGGTTTTTCTCTCATTTAGCTGACTAGTGATCACTTAATGCATGTATTAAAATAAATGAATTCAAAAAACAGTTGGATGACTGAAACTTAGGTAATATATTATTATTATTATTTTCAGATCCAAATTAGTGACAACAAATGACTGATAAATTGACCAAACATGTACTAATTAATAAATGTAGGTTAGGAAGCTGCTCAATATTAAAGTATTTATTAAAGCCAATATATTTCAGTAATGGCTACATGTAATATTAATTAAGCAGCTAGTAACAAGTCCAGTTATGAACACACAAATCACTTTTACAAAATAGAGTCTAAGTCAAATTGTGTTTTGTCTTGAGTATGCACTGAGCTAGGATATGGTACACATAAACTGTATCAATGAGCTGAGTTGTGGAACTCAACCAAATGGATCATCAAAGGATTGGTGAAACTGGATGTGGAGATCAGCTTCAGGCAGTTGCCCATTATCAATCATTAGAGAGATTGCTGTATGGCTTCATCACCTAAATAGTGAACAGTTAAATCTAGTTATGTTATGTTAACAGAAAGAAGTAAACAAAAGCTAAAGCAGTATATAGTTAAGTAAATCTCTACACACAGAAATACAACTAATGTTGTACAGTAACAAAGGATCAATGGTAATGATGCCTGGTAGAGGATGTTACATGGTGACTTTGACAGCCAAGAATAGCAACCATTGGAAAAGAACTTCTTTTACCAAAGAAAAAGAAACATTCAGTGGAACAACCTGCATACTTTGACAGATCTACAAGTGAAAGTGGAATTTGAGCAACAACCTAGTCAATAGAGAGAGCCACATAAACCCAAACCCAAGCACTTCCTGAAGCAGGATCCCAGAATCGTGATCAAGAAGGATTACAACTACAAACCAAAAACAAACAAAGTGAAGTATTTCAAAACAATATCAAACTCCTCACACACCAATTATCAGATTCCAAAAAAAATTCTTAGAACAGAATCAACAATGGCAGGAAAAAAATCAGCAACTGGAAAGGGCAAATAGACAGTTAATAGAGGACAATGATCTACAAGCAGGAGAACTGGAGCAACTAAAAGACAAATTGAGACTACTAGAGTGGACAAAAGAAGAGAACAGGGGTAACATGCAAATCCATGAAATAGAATTTCATTCAAGGAAAGAAAGCAAGTTGCAAGCACCACACATGCAAACTGGCAAAGAGGAAGACACAATGAAGAATTATAAAAAACCCAAGTACAAAAACTCAATTTTACCACAACTAAAAACCAATGATACTATACCCTGCAAGGCAACATTACCCAAGTTTAATGGAAGGGTAGATGGCTACAACCCGACATTTGCCAAATGGCTACAAATGTTCAAATTAACAACTCCAGAACACAAAGTGAGCCAGCAAGCAGCAGAAGCAAGACTCCCACTATATTTAACAGGCACAGCTTCTCAGCATTATCTGCTGTTGGACGTAGAAACAAAAAGGTACTATGAACTACTGATCAGAGATTTCATAAATTACTATGAAAATGAAAGCTTCAAAAACCAGTACCAAATCATTCTAAATGTGATGAAAATGAAAAAAACCAATGATATTTGAAATTACAATCAACAAGTCAAACGTCTATTAATGCTGAGTTCAAGAGAAAATAGATATTCCAAGTATGATCTGTTCTTGCATATATGCAAAGGGATGCTTGAGAGCATTAGGACACAGTTTGAAATAAAATGTGACTAGAAAAAATTATCTGAAAGGCAGTCAATATACATGCAACCATTGAGAATAACACATGAATATACAAAAAGGCTGCATTGCTGAGAGAGGGACCAACATGGAGAAACAACCTCAAACCATGCACCCCAAACAAAACCTATAATGAAATGAAACCAGAAAAAATCATAAAGGTAAAAGGAAAAGACAGAAAAACCAGAAAGGTAAGAGAAAGATGCCAAGTGTTACAGCTGTGGACAGAAAGGCCACAAAAAACCAGATTGCACAAAACAAGTAAATGTAATTGGACACAAGGAAGCTTACTATGACAAAGAAGATGTACTGCAAACAGAAGATGAAATGGACAAAGCATTGCCAATTGACAAGGAGTCAGAAAACAAGTCAGAGCACCAACTCATAAAAACCGTGCATCAATAATGATCCTGACAAATCTTGATTCAATAAATACAATAAAGATAGCAATCAATGGAGTGATGACTAAAGCAACAATCAACACTGGAGCAGCAACATTGATAATCACTGACGAATGTGCTAGGGTTTAAACAGGAAGATTTGAATAGATGCAATAAAAGACTAATTAAAGCATCAGGAGAATATATTGACACAAAAGGAATGATAAATTCAGTACAGATGAGAATTGCTAACACCATTTGAACAGTCCTTGGTGGTAGTGGACACACATAACAATTTGTTGCCATATGAAGTCATCTTAGGTGACGATTTTTTTGGCAAAAAATAGATGTGTCATCAATTGTTGAACAGAACTATAAAGGTGAGAGAGTAAGAAATGGAAATCAAAGAAGAACAAGGGAAACAGAAAATGATTACATTTGAATTACAGGAAGATATCCATTTACAGCCATATCAATGCACATGATAGAAACAGAAGATGCAATAACAGCTGACATAATGCTATATGATAACAAAGGCATTAACACCAAGAGAGCATCAATGCCATCTAGCATCTGTACATTAAAGCACAGGAAGGGAAGAATACCAATCCTCAATGCCATGAATCAGAATGTTAATTTAAAGAAATCCAAAGTAAGAATATATGGGAAGTACATCAAATCAAATATCAGACTCATCTGGAAGGCAATAGGAGACAATGATGGAGCAAGTAATTTGCATGGTTGATTCAAGGACTTGCATATGNTCAACAAGTCAAACGTCTTTTAATGTTGAGTTCAAGAGAAAATAGATATTCCAAGTATGATCTGTTCTTGCATATATGCAAAGGGATGTTTGAGAGCATCAGGACACAGTTTGAAATAAAATGCAAAGTAGATGACAAGCTAGAAAGAATGATCTGAAAGGCATTTGATATACAGGCAACCATTGAGAATAATGCACAAATATATGAAAAGGCTGCATGGCACAGAGAGGGACCAACATATAGAAACAACCTCAAACCACGCCTCCCAAACAAGACTTATAATGAAATGAAACCGGAAAAAATCAAAAAGTTAAAGGAAAAGACATGAAACCCAAAAACGATTGCACAAAACAAATAAATGTAATTGGGACACAAGGAAGCTTACTATGACAAAAAAGATGTACTGCAAACAGAGGTGAAATGGACGAAGCATTGTCAATTGACAAGGAGTCAGAAAACAAGTCAGAGCACCAACTCATAAAAACCGTGCATCAATAATGATCCTGACAAATCTTGATTCAATAAATACAATAAAGATAGCAATCAATGGAGTGATGACTAAAGCAACAATCAACACTGGAGCAGCAACATTGATAATCACTGACGAATGTGCTAGGGTTTAAACAGGAAGATTTGAATAGATGCAATAAAAGACTAATTAAAGCATCAGGAGAATATATTGACACAAAAGGAATGATAAATTCAGTACAGATGAGAATTGCTAACACATTTGAACAGTCCTTTGTGGTAGTGGACACACATAACAATTTGTTGCCATATGAAGTCATCTTAGGTGACGATTTTTTTGGCAAAAAATAGATGTGTCATCAATTGTTGAACAGAACTATAAAGGTGAGAGAGTAAGAAATGGAAATCAAAGAAGAACAAGGGAAACAGAAAATGATTACATTTGAATTACAGGAAGATATCCATTTACAGCCATATCAATGCACATGATAGAAACAGAAGATGCAATAACAGCTGACATAATGCTATATGATAACAAAGGCATTAACACCAAGAGAGCATCAATGCCATCTAGCATCTGTACATTAAAGCACAGGAAGGGAAGAATACCAATCCTCAATGCCATGAATCAGAATGTTAATTTAAAGAAATCCAAAGTAAGAATATATGGGAAGTACATCAAATCAAATATCAGACTCATCTGGAAGGCAATAGGAGACAATGATGGAGCAAGTAATTTGCATGGTTGATTCAAGGACTTGCATATGAAAGCAGATAGTACTCCACATGGCTGACTCAAGGGCGAGTGGATGAACACCATCAAAGTCATGAGTACTCCCAAAGGCTGATTCAAGGGCATAGTGACAAAAGCAGAAGAAGAAGGCATATATAGAACACATGAGATAAAGAAAGAGGATTACCCACATCTGGAGCAGCAGGAAATCATGGAACTAAAGAAACTGTTGGAAAAACATAAACATATATTCAACTATGGAGAGATAAGTGTGGGGCAGGCAGTGGGCAAAAAACAAAGAATAGTCACAATATTGGACAAACTGATTAAGCTGCCAGTCAGAAAGGTACCAGAACAGATGGAAGAACTAATTGACAATAAGATCATCCGCCCAAGCAAGAGCCCATATGCAGCACCCACTGTATTTGTGAAGCAAGGGGACAAATATCACCTATGCATAGACTTTCATAAATTAAATGAGGTGACAAAAAGGATTCATATCCCCTACCATGGATAAAGGACATGCTCTATTAAGCCAGTAAGCATAAATATTTTATTACATTGGACCTATGCAAAGCCTACTGGCAGGTAAAGATGGAAGAAGACAATATTGAGAAGACAGCATTTATAACTCCTTACATGCTGTACAAGTGGATATATATGGCATTCAGACTATGTAACACACCAGCAACCTTCTAGAGATACATCATGAAAGTGTTAAAAAAAACAAGACACACAGAATGGAGGAAGGAGTCAACACCTCTATAGATGATATTATAGTAACTAGTGACACAATCCAAGAACATCTGGAAAAATTAGAGAGAACATTAACAGTACTGGAGAATACAGGACTTTTCATTAATGGGAACAAATGCAATATTCTCAAAGAGAAGATAGTATTTTTGGGGAGAACAATAGAGAAAGGCAGGATGTGCATGAAGGACAATGCCAGAGAAATGATCCGTAAAATAGAAAAACCCAATAACAAGAAGGATATACAAAGGATAATGGAATTCTTCAACTATTACAGCACTTTTATTCCAAACATAGCCAGCAAGACAGTGAAGATGACCAGACTAATGAGGAAATCAGTAACCATTCATATGGACCTGGTAGGAGCAGGAGGAGCTAGATAACATCAAAGAAGAACAGGCGAAATTACCATCCCTCAACACACCAGACTATAATGAACAGTTCATACTAGATTGTGACGCAAGTAAATTGGACAAATAAAAAACGAAAGGGGATCCCCAAAGTGGAAATGCTGGCACTGATTGAGAGTATCAAAAAATTTCAACATTTTCTGATCAGCAGAGAATTCAGGGTATGCATGGACAACAGCAGACTGGCATGGTTGAAGAAGTTTTCTGGAGACAAGTCTGGAATAGAGTCACAATGGATCAAATACCTGAACAAATTCACATTCACAATCAAGCATAGGAAAGGCACCCTACATAACAATGCAGACTTCTGGACATCACTACCAGAATATCAGAGAGACGCAGTAAAAACAGATGGAGAGAAAAAACAGTTCCAATTTTGGCCACATACTGAATATGAGGGATTGCCAGAAGTAAATGTGGACAAAAAAGGACAAGCCATGCTACCAATACTGATGAGGGAGGAAATATCAAAACAAGAAATAGGGGACAAACAGAGAGACAATATAATCCTCAGTGAAATCATAAAAAAGATAAGAGAACCCCAAACAACACTATCAAAATTAATGGCAGGATACTACAAACATTATAAGTGGAGGATGAACAGAAATGGACTACTATACATTGAAGCTAGCAACAATAGGATTGTGATACCAGACTATTTCAAAAGAGAACTGATAAGGAAAATACACGAGAAGGGCCACATGGGAATCACACAGATTGAAAGAACCTTCAGCACATGGTTCATAACAACAGCTGTGAGAAAAGTTACCAAAGACACAATCAATAAGTGTACAACATGCCTTTTACACAATAAACAACATTTTCCAATGCAAAGGGCACCACTGGAGAAAATCATCACAACACAACCAAATGAGATAGTCCACATAGATCTGGAAATGCTGTCAAAGGACGCAGAAGGATATCAATATCTACTGGGAATGGTGAACAATTTTACAAAATATGCAATGATGATTCCAATGAAGAATACCACAGCAGAACTAGTATTGAAGAAATGGATTCTACAACTTGGGCCAATTGAAACAATAATAATGGATAAGGGGCCCCAATTCAAGAGTGGACTCTTGCAAGAAATGGCAAAGCTCCTAGAAATTCCAAGTGAATGAACAACAGCTTACCACCCACAGCCCAATGGAGCAGTGGAGCGACTCAATTGAACACTGATCAAGTTAATTAGGGGGAAATAGATGGAGAGAAGTCATCAAGATGGTCGAATATTATTATAATACGTCAGTACATGCAACAATGGGAGTCTCACCATTCAAGGCAATGTTTGGATGCGAAGTGGTGACCCCACAATTGATGCAATACACCAACTACAGCAGAAAATTGGATAATGAATAAATAAATCAACTGATGAAGCAGATTACAGGAATCCACAAAATGATGTGTCACAATATAAAGAAATCAGCAGTGAGACAGCAGCACAATTATAATAAAAAAATTTATGGTCATGCACATAAAGTAGGAGACAAAGTATATGCGTTCACACCCATCAAACTCACACACACAAACCAAGTCCAGAAACTAAAAATGGTATGGTCCAGCCCCCATATGATAATGCAGACACTACCATACAATGAATACATGCTAGATAATAATAAACTGTTACATTTTCAAAACCTGAAGAGAGCAATGGCAGATATTGAAGAGACAAAGATAGATGAGAATGCCAAATTCAAAATATGCTGAATTAACAGCAACAAAATTATATACAATATGTATGATGTAGATAGCCTACACAAAGAAGGATTCAATGATGAATTTACAGTGGAAATTGGAGATGATAGTACAAGAGAGAGTGCTGCCCCAAATGACAGCAAGAAATAAACCTCTATATGACCCTGAAATATGGGATTTAAATTTACTAACTGAATTTAGGAATCTAGAAGAGAATGATGCACCCACCATTGAAGAAGAGAGTGCGCAGAAATCAGCAACCAGAGGAACTCTTGACTACAAACAGGAGAAGGAGAGTTCACAGAAGTTCTCAAAACAGATGTTGACTCCAGGGCAGAAGGGACAAGAATGAAGAACTGATGAACAGACAACATAGAGTGATAAGGTGTCCTAGTACTCCCCAAGGCTGATTCAAGGGCAGAGAGACCAACAGACAAAAAGCCCCTCCCACCAGGGATCTGCACCACTGATTCAAGGGCACGCAGAAAACTGGTGCACAGCAGCACAACTTTCCTTCTGAGAGTCCATGACGCCAATTCAAGGGTGGTGAGACACTGGGAGTTGCAGAGGAAGCTGTAAGTGGTGGAAGAACTGTGGAGATATGAAAGTGATTCAAGGCTGACATTATCCCCACAGGAACCACAACTGGTCAAGTGCTGATAGGAGTAACTGTGAACTGATTCAAGGGTGAATCAGTAGAAACTATTAGCACAAATTCACAGCCCATGGACTGTGAACAAAGCACCAGAAGACTACCATTACAGATGACACAGCTACATGCCTCCTCAGACACTACCTCAGAGAGAACAGTATGATCTAGAGAAAGAGAAAAATGAATGTCTAAAATCAATGGAGAAATGCTACACCCATACTTTATCAGAACTACAATAATGCGTTACAATGCATTTGCAAAACTATCCCCTGAAACAAAAGCACATATAAGAAAGGTCTTTAAAAATTGAAGGAAGAAACCTACTAATAGTACTTGACACCAACAACAGACCAAAAGTAAATGTGATAATAAGCTACCCATGAGAGATGAACAAGATGCTGGAAAGACTGTACATGCAAAGCACAGTACATATCATATTCAAAGATTTCACATTGGAAACAACACAAGCTATAATGGCCTACTAGGACCAAATAGCAGAAATTCCAGAGATAAATATGGATGAAGAAAATTTGACAATCATACATGTTTTGAAAGAAAAGGAATATACCAAAAATTTGGAGAAAAACATTGATCAAACACTATGAATGGTGAAAATGCAGAAGGTAAGAGTGGTGATAATTACATGTATGTATGTATGCAAACAGAAAACACCAATGGGTACAACCATCTCTGAGTTCATTCAATTTGACCTACAAATAGACTATTGGGTGCAGATATACAGAATAATGGTAGACCCATGCATTGTGATCTATCTATATAAGCAGACCAAAACAATAGAATTGATGGCAGATAAAGATGGCGTACAAAAGGCCAACACACTATTCATAAAATTCAGCCTAACACAACAGCACGAACACTTACAACAGATTCAGAGAAGATGGAAGAAGATGAAATTGCAACAGAAAGGGGAGGAGAGTTGGCCAGAAATAAAGATTGAGGCACCATCATGAAAGTTTCATAAATCAGTAGAATTAGCACTCACAGAGGTGAACTGAGCATATGAACTAAACATCAAAAAGGATTTCAAACAATTAATATTCAAAGAGAAAAATGCACCAGAAATCTGATATAGAACAACAGCATGGATACTAGCAATATTAACAACTAAAGATGCAGATTTAAAACTTCCAATTTTGCAAAACCTCAGATACAAACTAACAAAGGTGAAGAAATTTGGAATAGCACTAGCCCCAATCAATACTCAAACAAAGAATTGGTTGCTAAAGGGCCACATCAAAAGAATGGAGTCACCCAATAAAGCAGAAAAGCCAATACAGACAATGGAAAAAACAATTAGCCACTTGATAATGAATGAAAGTCCAATGGGAAAAATGTTGATAGTAGACATGGCTTACAAAACAGGGATATGTCCATGCAAGATTATAATTTTGGAAGAACTGATGAGGAAATATATGTGGGGAGCAACATCAGAAACACAGCTGAGGCAAATCGAAAATTAACTGTGGATAACCACAAGGAAAATCATAAAACAGATACTGGTGAGTACAGAAGAAATATGAAAAGCAGCAGTACTGAAAAACATGCAGAAAATCCTCGAAAAGGAAATGGAGTTACAAGCAAGATAGTCCATGATGCACATTTATGAAAATAATAAGGAGTGGAGAGATGATGAAAAAGGTGGAATAACTGAACCAGTGGAAGTTTGTGAAATGGTCACGAAAACACAAAGAGAGATGATGAAAGAAGAGGAGTTGTTAACATCCTCAAAGTTACTATTGTCTCTGAAAACACAACAAACAATAAATAGAATAAACATCAAGAAATGGGGAGAAGTGAGCCCAGTGAGAACAATCAAATGGATCAACACTGATGATGAATGATTCTTAGTTGAAATAAAAGTAACTCAGGAAACCAGAGAAATTAAAGAAAGAAATTTTCAAAACATCAAAGAGCAGCAAATGGTGGCAACAATGAAGTTAATGTTCATGGAAGCATTCATGAGAATGGAGTTGGAGGAATTGTTAAAACCATATAACCAGCTGGCAGTAGACATTGAATGCATAACAGCAAGAATAGACATCAAAGAAGAAATACGATTAAAATTAAGCAGAAGGGGACTCACACAAGCATTCTGGAACACCATTTCAGAAGCAAAAATGAACTACCCCGCCATGATAGGCCTAGCAACAGCACTGACTACAGAAAGCCCATATCCACACATCAAGAGACAAATCAAAACAAAACTCTTAATCTGCATGCCACTGGAAGCAATTGTGATACCAATGGTCCTCCCACACTGGAGACTGCTAAAAGAAGTCAGAGCCATGAAAACCTTCTTACATAAGTACAAATCATATGTAAACACAGAAAAGAAGGCTAAAGCTATGGTAGAATGTGACAACTGCAAGAAATCAAAAGAGATAATGCTGAAGAATGATAATAGAAAAAAGCTGTACATTGAAGGAATGATAACGCCATACCAGTTGTATACACAGGGGAAACCCATCAACACACAACTACAGGATCTCAGAAAAGAAATAGAAATCCACACTCTGAAAGCAATAATGCTATTCTTTGGGGTTAATGATATTGTATGGACAGATATCTGGGAAAGAAAATACCATTACTACGATGTTACAAAAAGAGTGGAAATCATGATGATGAGAATCAACAAAAATGATCCCAACTACATAAGTGAACAAGAGGTAATGGATAATATCAGCTTCTTTTATAAGGATGTGGCAAATACTCACAGTTTAAGAAAAGTATTCACGTTCTTTTACCCAGATAACCAGATAAAAGAAGACCTAGCCCACACAAGCAGGGCAGATGTGCAGATAACACTAATGATAGGAATTAAAGGCATACAACTTTATCAGAAATATTATGACATATTCTCACAAAAGATCAATGAACTGCGAGAAATCACGCCAATTGCTGAGAATATCAAGGAGGCGAAATTTTTAAAATACGCCAACATTGTGACAACTGAAAGAGAGGCAGTCTTGAAAATGACAAAGCAAGTTGAATTCGAAAAAACCAAATGGGAAGGTCAGGAAGCAGAATCGATAATTCAGAAGGCGGACACATTAGTACATGGAGAATGAGCTGTGCTAAAAATAATGCAAGCTGAGGAGGGCGTGTAGCATTATCCAAATAAATCTAAGCTGCAAAAATCGAACCAAGATGAGAATAAGATCGAAAAATGATGATAGAAATATTGTATTAGATCAATTAGATTAATTTGTATTATGCAACCAAGAAACAATATGTGTCAGAAATAAGAGATTAGTATCAGTTGATAATAATACTTTTGGCAAAATGAGGGGGTGAAATCACTTCCATTATTTTTAGCCGCCATTTTGGCAGACGAAGAGTTTAAATTTGAAATTGACAGGTACTTTTCTAGATTTGCTATAAATAGAAACTAAATCCTGTAATCAATTGATAAAGAATTTTATTCAGAATTCTTATTTTGTTCTGCTATTACAGATTGATTATTTAATATGATGTCAAGTTTAATGAGTGGTGTTTAGTAGTGGTCTGGATCCATCATTGAGATCGATTCTAGGGTCTTTGTGCCAGACTACAAAAGTGCACTTAAGTTAGGTGTAGGAGTTTTTCTCTCGTTTAGCTGACTAGTGATTACTTAGTACATGTATTAAAATGAATGAATTTGAAATATGGTTGGATGACCGAAACCTAGGTAATATATTATTACTATTTTAGATCCAAATTAGTGACAAAAAATGACTGATAAATTGACAGAACATGTACTAATTAATAAATGTAGGTTAGGAAGCTGCTCAATATTAAAGTATTTATTAAAGCCAATATATTTTGGTAATGACTACATGTCATGTTAATTAAGCAGCTAGTAACAAGTCTGGTTGCGAACTCATGAAGCACTTTTACAAAAACAGAGTCTAAGTCAAATTGTGTCTTGTATACACTGAGCTAGGATAGGGTACACATAAGTTAAAGTTATATCGTTGAGCTGAGAGGTGGAAGTCAACCAAGTGGATCATCGGTGAACTGGTGAAACTGGATGTGGAGATCAGCTTCGGGCAGTTGCTCACTATCGATCTTTGGAGAGATTGCTGCATGGCTTCATCACCTAAATAGTGAAGAGTTAAGTCTAGTTAAGTTACATTAACAGAAACAACTAAAAGCTAAACAATATCTAATTTGTAAATCCCTACCCGCAAAGATACAACTAATGTTATAAAGTAACAGAGGAAAAAACAGTACTAATGCCTGGTAGAGGATGTTACAATAGAACCTTTTGGTAAGCTCGTTCATTTCTTGCTTGCACTCTATCAGGCTACAATGTGCTATGTTTGTGAAAAAAATTGTGGATCAATCAAACTAGGATAAATTCGATTAGAGCTCATGTTGCAAAACAACATCGTGCAGTATTCTCACTGTCTATAGTACGGGCGTTAATTTCCATCACCTAATCACTACAACGTCCTCAGGATCCCATACTTTTTTGGCGGAAAAGCATTGAAGTCAAGTGTGGGTCTCCAATGCCACATTTTCCTTTAATGTGTTATAAACAAGTGGAAACATTATTGGCAATGAAACACCTTAAACACTTCAACATTAAAACTGGCCAATACGCTGCGCATTGACTAGAAGAGTGGTGGTTGCCAGATGTGAAAAATAACAAATATTGCTAATGAAGAAAGTAGAATTATATGCCACTTGAAATCTCGACAGTAACTTAAGCAATTATATCTAATGATTATAAACAATGTATAGAGACATTTTTACAACAATAAAAATAAAATAAAGGTTATCAACAGTAATAGACAGGGTTGTCTTGGGACGTGGATGTCCCATGGGACGTGTAATTTGATGGGACAAGTGGTGGGATGAAATTTTGCCGAAATGTCTTTTCTGAATGCCTGGAAAAATCATGCAATGTTTTAAACACGTTTAAAAATGGTGTTTTAAGCACCTGCTTTTTCACATTGGACGTGGGATGGGAAAAGTTGGACGCTGGATGGGATGGAAATGGGACAGAAAAAAGCTGTTCCACGACAAGCCTGGGAACAGAGTGATACACAGTAGTTGAAACAAATGGTTTATTTCTTTCTCCCATGTAAATGCAGATAAAGCTTTGGAAAACATATGGAGAAATTGAGAACATCATTTTTGTAAATGTTGTAGCCATCTAACGGATCAATTTGAAAATTTATATTGCCAGCAAAATTAAAATTTACAATTTATGCTAACAGAAAATGCCTTGTAGGAATTAATTATAGCATTCTCTTATCGAATGCCAGCAAAGCTGTTACCATAAATATTTAGCGCGCGGCAAAATGAATCAATAACAACCTATAAAAGCTTTTATGAGCATTTTCTAAACAGTGGATATAGTTATTTTGACATCTACGTCTAAACAAACAAAACCGTTAAACTTATTTAAAGTATTGCAAATACTAGATGAACTTGTCGAATGCATATAGAACAATTTTGTATACTGTAAACTATCTTGCTTTATTTGAGTTTGCATGAAAATTACATTAAGAATGAAGGCAATTCATAAAAATTAATAGTTTGTATAGCGGCATATTTAAATCAATCATTTTAGGCATATTCAAACTGCAGATTACAAACATTCACTAGCAGAAGCAGAAGTGCAAGCCAGTTGGCACTGACCGCCGGTCATATGTTCGAATTTGATTAATCTATATAATTAATTATAGTTAATGATTTTAGTAGTTATGTGATTAACTGCAAGCATCAGTGTTCATTAATATTAATGAACAGTTTTATATAGCTCTTGGCAGTTTAGGGTTAAGGGGCAAATGTGTCAATTATTCTTCTAGGTCACGCATGACTCGCGAAAAATTTGACACAAATCTAAAAATTAATTGATGTTTACCGAAAAATCATATTCTGAAGAGTGGCCCCAGTAGTTGGCCGGCAATAGCTAATACTGACCGGGCGGTTTTGGCCGGAAAATTATATTAGCATTGTACATTTAATCTATGTAAGTACATTGTATATATATTAGGGTTATGACAATTTTCAGATTTACTAGCCTGGGGTTAGAAAT
>CABFPE010000045.1:1481891-1492876 GCA_900660155.1 Hofstenia miamia
ATTACATTAATGCTATATATATATATATATATATATATATATATGAACGTGTATATATGCCCAAAATTACTATTAGTATTAAGATAGTGAGTTTAATCTATCTAGGTTAGTAATTTTTCAACTGAATCCATTTTTATCTAGAACGTGTGATGATTGCATGTGAAATAAGAAATTCTCAAGCCATTACATGCAAGCATTAGGATTAAACATGTATTGACAACTGTACTTGAACTTAGAAAGCTTTAGTTAAACATGGAATTTTTGTCAGGCGCGAATCATGGGGTATTGCACCACAATTTCAATAAATTGCTATAAAAATAAATTCGATCAAACCAAAAATCAAATTTCAAATTCAGAAACAGCCTATATGTTATGACATTGAATATCGATACATGTGGTAGAGATGAACATTTATTTTCAGATATAAAAGAGTGGTTCTTTTACAAATGTTCATAATGCGCTCAAAATGGATAGTAAATGTATTTAAAAAAATTAGGGAGCGCATGCCCCTCCTAACGAAAATTCATACAGTAACTCGTCAAGGAATATTTCATATAGCGTTTCCTATGTCTGAATTTTGTTTATCAGCTGCTAGCTGTTCTTGAAAAAAAATGTGTATTGTGAAAACATGTGATTGAACAACAGTAATTTAGCGTAAATGAAACAGCGAATTACTTTTTTTTTCATGTTTAAAAAACTATAGACATTCATGATATCGAAGAAAAACGAAATTCAACCATGTTATTCTTCAGTAAAATATGTCACTTTTCAGGAAAAGTAGAAGCAGGGCTAGGCTTTCTGCACTAGTTGAGGTGGTTTTCGCCAATAAATCTTAGTGGGAATGGATCCATATCAGAGCCTTCAACTTTATTATTGTCTTTTGATATTCTAACACATTTTAAAGTGAACCAATAAACTCATATTAGAAATTTAGTCTAAGTAACCCGGCCCATTTTAGAAAACTTAAACCAAGCTGACCACAGACAGAGCTGGACATGAATTGCTATATTTTGAAGAATAAATTTAAAAATTCTGGCAATTACGATTGCAGTAATGCAACTAGGTACTTAATGGTAACATCGTTAAAATAGCAAGCGTATTTTCCAAATTTGAATTGATTTCTTGTCCTATGCTATAGGAATATTTTAATATTGCAGCTCAAATCTCTATATCCCAAATAGCAAGCCATTAATGGTCCGACAATAGGCCATTGGAGTTGTTAATATTGCTCATTAATGGCAAATGACCGCTGGGGAATTAATGGGCGAATGATGAATATCCGACAATGACCCATTAGTGAGCCAATAATGGCCTATTAATGGGCCATTGATTGCAAACAGTAGGTTTTTGATACTATAGCATTAACTTTTATATGCAGAACAACAATTTTATATTGTTAAGCAGTTCAAACATTGCTGTTTAAAAAAACACAAGCCCAACAAAGTACAGAAAGTAGAAATTTGAAAAAGGTCTTGTTTATATATAATAACAATAAGTGATAAAAATCTGCCAAATTTAACAAAAAATTTTAATTTTAAAATTAAGGTCAATTTTGAAATAATACTATCTTAAGTCGTGAAAAATCTCTTATGCTCAACGTGTAGCTTTTCATATAACTCTTAATTTTAAGGTGTCCAGATATTCATTAAGAAATTATTTTAAAAATTCATTTAGCAGGTACATTATATTTTTTTAAGAAATAAAATTTCAAAGAACCTCTTCGCAATTCCTTTTTTGTACTAAGAGGACTTATGAATCAAAATAATGAAGTGAGTTATATTTGCAAGCATCTGTTTATTGATTATTGATTACTATTTCCGAGTATATTGAATTACCATGTAGTTATTTCCATTTACAAATCCAAAGATCGTACTAATTGTTGCAATTACCTTCCAATTTAAGTCACACATATTTTGGCCAAAATATTTGAACAAAGTCTTTATGGTCAAATGCAATGCTATGTAGCAGAAGAATATTTGTTATCACCAAGCCAATTTGGCTTTCGCAGAAAGCATTCTGCAAATGATGCATTGGTGTTTGGGCTAAAAACCTAGTGCAAAAACCTTAAAAATAATGAATACGTCAGTGTGCTCTTCTTAGATCTCTCCAAAGCCTTTGATAGCTAATAGCATATCACATGATATTCTTATTGGCAAATTACTCAAATATGGCTTCAGTATTGATGCAATGAAACTAATTCAGAGCTTTCTTAGCAATCACTTCCAAGCATTTAAGTTAAATAGCTACACTTCACACTACCTTAAAGTCGTACAAGGGGTCCCGCAAGGATCAATTCTGGGACCGCTATTATGTAAAATATTTGTTAATGATATTTCACATTGCTTAAAACGTGCCAAGCTCATTCAATAAGCTGATGATACTTGCATCTATGTTGACAACAAATCCAGACTAACAAGCTTTAAACTCTAAATGAAGATCTCATTAACATTAAGATATGGTTTGATAAAAATAAATTGCAGTTGAATCTGAGTAAGTCTCAATTTATCATCTTACAATCTTCTCTAACACTACCAAAAAATGATTTAAATTTGAAAATATATAGTATTGCAATCCCAACAGTAACAAATGCTTACTATCTTAATGTAACGTTTAACAATAATGAGAACTTTGAGGAGTTCTTGAATACAAAAATTTGTAAAATGGCTAGGATTAACGAGGTAAAATGGTACTTTCCCAAGCCATTTCTTAGTAACTACATTCACATTAACATTTATGGCATTGGTAGCCATGGTTGTATTCTTACAACTGGTAGTTATATTTTAAAATGGAATAAAATAGAAAAGCTATCGAACTGGATAGTGGAAATAATTGCTGATGTAACATAATCAACATAAAATCATGTGTGGTCAAGATGAGAGAAGGGGTGGAAAGAAATGAGACTCAAGTAAAATAATTATTAAATGTAAACACATGATTATTATTAATTATATTATTTTTAAAATTATAAAAGCAGTATCTTTATATTAATTCACTTGGCAGTACATTTGGCAAATAGAAAAAGACCGAAATGCAAACGCTAATTAATGCTGATGTGCGTAAAACAGCAGACGAAGAAATTAGAGGGAAAATTAGTAAATACACAACAACATTGATTAGACAGGTACTAGCCAAGTGTTTGATTGTTTATTATTACTAAGTATAAAAAGAGTGCAGTTGATTTATTTGATGATGAACGAAATTTACTGGATTTACTTCTTTGTTTTTGTCAGGTTATTTTATTAAATTAAATGGAAAGCTAAACTGTAGAAGCACTAGAGTAATCCTGACTGTGGTCCCCAACTGCAGTTAAAGGTGCAGCTGATTAGTCGCAGTTTACTTGATGTGCTTTTAGGTTAGGTGTAAGAATAGGGAGTTTTATTTGTTATAGCTTTCCTATCGTTCGCTACTCAACAGTTATTATTATCATTATGATTGTTAGGTTAACCCTCACGATAAAGGCAATGTTTATTAGATCTCATTTTTCTTGGTTATTAGATCAATTGCCTATTAGAAAAATTCTCTGACATCGGACTAAGTTACGAAATTTATTTATTGCTGACTGCATTGATTGTTCACATGTATAAAGGGCTCACATGTACTTCTATATCTTTAGGGTTATTATATGTAGGGAAATATAATAAGCTAAAACACCACAGTTGCGTTACTGCTTTCTTATATCTTAACCGCAATAATAACAAGAACAATCAACACACTAAATTGTTAACAAATTACACACACATGTTCACTGAGACAACATTTCCATGCACTGAGGCGATTATTGGTGTTTCCTTCAATGCCGTCCGAGTGAAGCTGGATTGATTTGCAAAGACCAAGTATCCTCTAATGCATTGCTTCAGGTCGGGTTGATACCCATTGCACCATCTACCACTCTCGATCTAAATAGACAGTAGTTATGCGAGGCATTAAGTGTAGCTAATGCCCCATTAATTAAGTTAACAGTTTGCTAATACATGGAATTAGAGAGGTGTTGGAGTCTGTCATACATTAAATATCAAATGGAATGCAGTTATGTTAAGCAAAATCCTAAATCAAGTTAAATTTGATATCTGCAAGATTCTACACTGATATCTCAAGACTTGCACATATAACTCTCTACTATATTTCATACAATATTATGAAGCCCACGGAGTACTTTATGTGTCTTGCGTACTTGTATTTCATAAACATTTTAGTGAGGAACAATGCTGCTTTCAGCTGTGATGATGTTGAGAAAGTATTAACTCAGATAAAATGGATCAGATGAAGAACTTGCATGACAGACAGACAGAATGGATGATGAGTTTCGTAAAACAAAAGACTAACCTAGCCTTAAGTTGATGCCTGATAATCACATGGTGCGGCCTAGTTATTTCAGGAGTGCCTGAACCTCAGTCTGGAAACAGGTTAATACAAGATAAAGAAAAGGTGTCAAGGGTGTTTGACTTTCTTGGAGAACTTAATGTTAATTTAACTGAAATGTTCAGAATAGATAAATTTTCACAAAGTTGGGAAAGACCAGTAATTGCCAATGAGAGTAAAATTTGGGCCAAGCGATGTATCCCATCAAATCATATAGAGTGAAATCTATTAACAAATTCAAAGTATACATTTATTATAGAGAAGTGGAGAAATCACTACTAATGAAAACGCACCAACTTATTCATGAAGACAAAGTCGACTGAAAGAGAATTGCAATTAAGAAACTGAAACAATATATGGATGGTAAGTTGGTAGAAACAAATTATGTGCAATGACTATCGGAAATAAATGGAAATATTTCTTTGGAAGAAAAGTGCCCAGATATGCTTTCCTTTATTTTTGTAATTTCTAATAATATCAATGGCGTCCTCACATTCTAAGGGAATATGTGTACTAGCTATTCAAGAAAGTAAGCTTCAGAACAATATCTCTGATAGTTTGTTAGAAATGGATGGTTTCTATATGTATCGAAGTGACCATAATCTTGATAATTTTAAAGGGTCGGCGGTGGTGGACTTATCACTTATGTATCCAAGAGATGGGGCAAGAATCCCTTAAAATTCGTACCTCAAACATCTAATCCAGATGCTGAATTTTTGGTTGTGAACTGTAGGCCGAGTTATCGTCCATCAAAATATTCATCAATCATCCTAATAAACATAATATACATTCATCCCCAGAGTCGAGCTAAAGAGCAAAGAATGCATTTGACCAATTTTAGTTTCATAATCACGGGCCATTACCACTATTATGTAATTGCAATTAGGGATCTCAATATACACAAAATTCACATTTTCGGAACCTTGGGTTTAGTTAATCTCGTCACAATATCTACGTTTTTTTCCTCTGAAGGACAGCTTGATGTTGCTTATGTTTCTGACGGAAATATGTATGAGATAATTCTTTCGGCAGACCTAACACCAGCACAGAATACTTCATTTCACATGGAAATAAATCTGAAACCTAAGTATACAAGTAATTCCAAGAATGAAATACAGAATTACACAAGATGTATCAAGTGAAAATATTACTAAGCTTTGATATCAAATGGAGACGACAGACTGGGATATTTTTATTTTGTAATCGTTAGATGATACTATCATTACGACTGAAGAATACATTAAATTCTTTGTGAATGATAATATACCTTCGAAGGAAGTTAAGGTAAAGGACTTCTGTGAAAGACATGTGATCCTCTGTCTACGGGAGCTCCTGTATAGCAAGAAATTGGCAATGAGGAACAATGATAAAATGACCAGAAACTCAATACAAAGGCATATTAATAAGACTAAAGATGAGCTTTTCAACACTTTTTCCAATATGACGAAGAAAAAGAAGGCATTACATGAGCCCCTATCTTATGATGACAGTACCACGCTTAACACGTTTTTTCTAAATTTCAACGAAGATTGCCATTTGGATAAAGAATAATACCTCTTTAACAGTGATGAAATGGAAATGAGTGGTGAGGTTTCAATCACTCATAATTTTGTTGAGAAAATTCTTGGGAAAGTCAAATCAGTTATCTGAAAAAGACCGGGCATTGTTAGGCCATGGGATTTGAAACAATGTTCAAAGGAATTATCTATTCCGTATTCACACATATTTACAACGAGTTTCAGAGAGTTAACATATCTCTCAGTTTGGAAACGTGGACTTTTAACACCTATACCGAACACTAGTAAAGCAAGCCTCACAAATCCTAAGCTTTTTCGTCTGATCACTGTCACTCCCATTAGTGCCTGTTGTCTTGATAAAGATGGTCTTGCGTTTTTTAGCAAAGTAATATCGCATTATGTGGCAGATAACCATTCTGAACTTGACACATGATATAAGTAAGTCCCTGAGTCAAGGAAAAGCAATTGTTAAATGTCTGTTCCTAGATTATTCAAGTGCGCTCAATACATAATAAATTGATTCGGACGATAGCAAGTGACACATGTAATACAATTCCATTGTTTCCGCTATGGCTTAGGTCATATTTAGACAATTTTCAACAAGCAGTGAAGGCAAATGATTCACACTGTAACAGTGAGTATTCGCCTCTGAATGTCGGAATTCCTCAAGGGGGACAATGTCTGTACTCTTCAAGTTTGTCACAAACAATCTCTCTTCCAACTCTGCAAAAATTATCAAGTATTTGGATGTACTCATCTCAAAAATATGTAACCAAGATGACCTGGATTAATATCAGAGTAACATTGACGCAATTGTTAAATTCTCAACAAAGAACAACCTAAGATCAAATTGGAAAAGACGAATGAAATGTCATTCAGCAGTCAAAACTCTCCAGCAAGTTTATATAACTTGGTAATGAAATCAAAAAATACGATACATGATTAAGGCTTATATCATTCGAATTTTGTTAAATATCTGGGTGTGTCTAAGCTGGAATTATCATGTGAAAATGGTTGTTAAAAACTGTTACATTGTCAAGTGTACTGCTCTGATAGCCAAATTCTTTGACAAGATACAGCTTACCTTCTTTCTAAGTATCTGTACGCAGCAAGTATTGTTGCAACAAATATCAATGACCAGCTGCGGTCAAACTTGCAATGACCACTACCATATCGTTCAAGAATACTTGGTAAGCCTAAATTGAGGTTTATAATTTCACAAATTGTAGAGGACAAATTCAGAAATCAGTTTATTTGCTTGATCAAGAAAATTCAAAGGACCCCTTCTCACCCTTTATATGAAGAAATCAAAAAGCATAAAAGTAGGAATAGTACACGGCAAGCTTATCATCTCTCATCAACCAAGACGAAAATCTATAAGAATTCATTTGTTCCGGCAGCTCTAAGATATCTCACTTATATTTGGTTTCCACGGTATATCGTCAAATGATGTAATGCCAAGGTTGACTGTCTGTATTTCTTTTTTTTACATTCCTACATTTTTGTGTAATGTACGGAAATAGATAAACCTTAAACATTTAAAAAAAAATAGAGCCATTAGAAAAACATCGTGAATTATAAATTTTATGAATATTTGGTTTGTTCTTTATCCTAATAAAATCGAAAGGTGCCAGATCGATTATTATATTGACATTTTCTTTGAACACGAAATACTTAATAACAAAAAATTCATTCAAAAATATAAATATAAATAATAAACAATTATGTTCTACAATCATTGTAAATTTTTTGTGATTACTGTATTCCTAAAGAGCAGAGATCGTGGTGATTGTTCCAACATTTGTAACAATTATATTTCTAAAGTGTTTAAGAATAATAATTTTTTTCAGGCTGTTTCGATTTTTGTCAAACATCAAAGTGGCTTTAAGAAAAACACATCTTTGTGCACACTTAAGAAATAATTATATCCGTAGGATTCTTTTATTAAAGATGTTGCAAATTGCTATTCGGCAATCTCAAATATTTTATTATGCAGGGTGACACCTGCATTTTAGCAGCATAAAATAATAAACGAAAATGTATGTTTATAACTTAAATAGATATTTTGAAAATATATAAAATTGTTTTGACAAAATATATTACAGGTAAATCTAAATACACAGCAATGGAAACTGATATATTTCATTTTTGATGACAAGCTTGTTATTTGAGTGTAAGATTTAATTACAATTTAAAATTTAGTGAATTCCTAGCTCGTATTTTTTGATATCCAAATAGTGCAAATGAATTAATTCACATAATCTAATTTTATTCTTTATGTAAAGCTGATTCTATTCTTTCCATATAATTGGAAGAGGTTAGTAATTTAGATGGATGAAAATACAATGGCCTATAGAAGACTTAGTAATGAAAAGATCACAGTTATAAGCCCAGAAAGAGATGTTATTATAGAGAAGATCTTAAGATTGATGATTCCAAGTGCACAAAAAAACTTCTGCTTCAAACTATTATTCAGTGCTTGTGCTCTTATAGCGTTAATTGCAAGTGTGCTTAAAGGAATATCTAGTTATATAAAAGCTACAGAACAAATACGCAAGCTGAAGAAGCACTTTCAAATCTTTCAAGTAGTTTACCTTCATTCCTATAATTGGATAGATGCAACATTTTGGAATTTAATCATGATTTTATGGAGTTTTTTGCTTTACATTGCAACAAGAAGACTTTATAATCGTTTGCTTCATCACAACAAATCACCATTTAGCCCTTTGCAAAGTGAGGCTCCACTAAGTGATGAGATCATTAAAAATTTAGGCAAAAGGTTGAAGCGAATTGGTTTTTATGGTAAAATACTTTATAAGCTATCTCAAATATATAATATACACATGCAACAAAAACTCTACATCAACACATTTTTGGAATTACTAACATAAAATAAACTTAAGTACAACTTATAGGTCTTTATATATGGATTAAGCATTCAATGTAGGGTCACATTAAACTATCAAATCTAATTTCTTTTGACATATTAACTAAAATTTTTGTTTAACACTAATATGGTATATATGAGGTAATAAAACGAAAAAATTTCAAAAACTTGCCTTCATCAAAAGGTAAGTTGTAAAAATGATTTTTTATTTGTAGCTTTGGATATTTGTCAATAGCTTGTATTTGGATAAAGTGCAGCTTATTGTTTTAATTGACAGATATCCTTTTTCTTGCACTACATATTAAATTATATGGCAAATGGTAGCATGTCTGAATTTTAGAAGCACTTGAAATTGTAAAATATCAATAGCAGACAGTTGTTTGTTTTCTATTAAAAAATTATACATACACTTAATCACTGTTGAATCATTTAATAAGCAGGTCTACTTTAGAGTGAATTCCATTAGCATCTTTGTTTTTGTTTGGTTTGTATCTTAATAATTATGAATTCTATTACTGTTGTATAATTACTAAGATTTGGATATATTTAAAAATATTTGTGTAAGCATTATTCATATATACATATTTATATATAAAAAGAGATGGAATTCATTACAATTCATGCTTAGATTTTCATATATATATATATATATATAGTGGCATCAGTATGAAATCAGTGAGCAATCCTACTAATCTATCTATTGAGAGTTTCGAGTTAAAGCATGGATTTACCAGTGCTACAAATTAATAATTAAATCCTCCTGCTATAATAGTCTATCATAATAAAATTTAAAAGTAAACAGAGGATAGTGTTAGGGCAAATTGGCCACACTCGGTCGACTCAATACAGATAACCTTAAGAAAGAGTCGTATAAGACTAGAGCCCTATTTAAAATAAAAAAATTTTGGTGATATCAATAAAGGTTAATTTTGTTTACAAATGAAATGCAGTACAAAAAAAACCCTAACAGTATACCTAACCTAAGTTAAAGCGACATGCCAGCCAAGCTGTACCATGTCTGGGTGTTCTTTGACTATGCAGACGAATTTAAAAACAAATACTTTTAAGTATAATATAAAGTCAAGATAAAAAGTAAAAAACGGATTTACTGACAATAAACTGAAGAGAATATAAATATACAAATCACACATATTTTAAGGAAACAAAACTGGTAATCATAAACAAAATCATGCCGTAGAAAAATATGGACAAATATCTGACACTTGCAAATTTGGTCTTCTGCTGCACTAATAATACCACGTCAATATTTAGCAGAAATTTAAAACTAAAATATAGCACTATTGTCATCTTCTCAAATTATATCAATTGAAATAAAATCGTAAGATTAATATTTAAATTGCACTAAAATAAAGAATTGAAGAAATAACAGTCTTTATGCCACTATATATATATAGTAATGGCCAAAAGTTTCGGAACACTACCCTGTCTAAAGCGTGTTTTATGCTATTTCCTGGAAACTTCGTAAAATTCCTGGAATTCCCAATTTTTTCTTAGAATTTACAACAGATTCATTTAACCAATCAAATTCACAACATTAGATTTACACACAATACATTTTCATTGAAAAAGCACTATCATTATAGTTTGAAATATTGTCCGTGGTAGTGAAATTTCACCAAATTCATATCTTGTACGAGGAGGGGTACAATTATCGCGCTATAGCTGTTAGAATGGGTGTGTCAGTATCTTCGGTATCCAGAAGTGTTAATCGCTATCAGAAACTGCAAAATTTTCCTCTCGCAAACGGTCTGGAAGACGAAAAGTGACAACCTCTCAGACTGACAGTCTCATTCACCGCTACGTCGTCAATCAACCATTCTCTTCATCTTCTGAAGTCAAAGCAAATCTAGGTGTGGTAGTGCAGAATGTATCAACACGAACCATTAGGCGTTGATTGAATACTACATTTGACCTTCCAACGTGCAAACTGGCAGCCAAACCCCGATTGTCTTCAAAGAACAATTCGAGACTGGTTGCGCTTCTGCAGGCAATACCAACACTACACCCCTGAGATATGGCATCAAGTAATGTGTAGTGACGAATCCAAGATTTGGCAGTTTACATCATACCGGCCAGACGTTTGACGACCAAGAAACCAAAGATTCAACACACGTTACACGCAACAAACTGTCCGCTCAGCACCTTCTGTGATGATTTGGGGTGCTATTACTGCGAATGGGCGTGCTGGTATGCATTTTCTT